>BHFT01059921.1:0-18202 GCA_004320025.1 Laticauda laticaudata
AACCAATCCAATGCTTAGTTTATTTGACCAATCAGGTTTGCATATTTGGAGTCAACCAATTTACATATAGAACAAGAAGGATTAGTAGTGTCATGATAACAGTGTTCCAATATTTGAGGGGCTGCCACAAAGAAGAGAGAAGCTCAGAGAACACCAAAGACCCTTCATTTCAGCCCTGAGCTAACAAATATTTTCCTCTAATGATATCTCATTGCCTTTTTCATGTTTTTTGTCTGCGACTGTGTACATGCATCTCTGGGTATATTTTTCAGCTAGATAATCATCCCGGGAATTCTCATCTAAGGTTCATCAGAAATGAGAGAGCCTATGGTAATGTCAGTGCTGGAAAGGATATAAAAATTTTGTGGCATTACTGCCAACACTTAGAGCATTGCTATTTCAACAATAAGAGCATCTGCTATGGTTTCTGCAGGTATATTAACAAGAGCAATGAGGGCATCAAGATAGTATAATCACAGCATAGGTATCAAGGCCCCATTTTTACACACACTGTAAAAAAAAAAAAAGTGCCAGGATTTTGCATGCTTTTGGTTGGCACCTTGATTCTGTGGGCTGCTTTGTGGGCACCCCGGGATTTATAGCAATAAAAGAATTGTGATCCTCATTTATGTCATGAGGTGATTCAAATGTGGTGGCCAGATGGTGTGTGGCCTAGATTCATTGGGCTCATTTTACTGAACATTCATTCAGTATAGCACAGGGAAACTTTGCATTATATGAAGGAAAGAGACAAAAAAATGCTTTGCTTCTCCCTCTAAAACAGAGGCACTTCAGAAAGATTGCAGCAAACATATAAACTGCTTCTTCAGTGTTGAAAAAAAAAAAGTAAAATGGGCAAGCAATCATTAATGAAGTGTGAAAAACAGAATCTTAATTTTAGTAATCCAGGGAAGATGTTTATTTCTCCAGTAGCCAGGAATTTAACTAACAAAGACTGGTTGATAAAAATGGCTTGAGGAGACAGGCATTTTGAAGGGAGAGCGTTGTATTTAAAAGGGAATGTGATTTTTGCTGTTGGAGATTCTACAGAAGCCCATCCCCTACTTTTAAATGCCTCCAAATACATTAAAATTATTTTGAGACTTTAAATTGTAAAGAAACATCTTCTTATTATGAGTTTGCCAGACTGGCCTATTTACAGCATTCATAAGTTTGCCCAGTGGGTGGAAATTACCAGCCCATTTCTCCTACTGGTTGGGAGTACGTTAGGGAGTCAGTTCCAATTTTTTAGTTATTAAAACTGAGCCATCCTGATTTGGTAAGCTGTTTTATGGCTCAACATGGTGCTTCGCTTTTCAGCTAGAGTTAACTGTACTAAGCTTCTAATGGGGGAAAATGTGTGTGTGTGTGTGTGTGTGTGTGTGTGTGTGTGTGTGTGTGTGNAAATGTGTGTGTGTGTGTGTGTGTGTGTGTGTGTGTGTGTGTTAACATTACAGCTTCTTTTTAGGAGAGGGACCTTTGCTCTGTTCATTTTTTTCATATAATAGAGTTCACACTTGATGTAGTGCAGTGAAGGATCCCAGAATTTAACAGCTTACTCCTCAACCCATTTATCTTTCTGATCAGTCCGTAAATAGATCTTACAAACACTCAACATTTATCATATCCGCCCATAAAGCAGAGCAAACAGAGCTGATAACTGAACTTGGTTAATCTCCTCCTAACTCTGAAGATAAGGGTGCAATTCTTCCCTTCTTGCTTTTGCTTGACCGAGCAAAGGTTACAAGGAAGGGAAGGATCTGCAGTAAGCTATATAACAGCTCTTAAACTACACCCCTTCTTTCAGACATCTTTTCCCTCAGAATATGGTATGTATCAGGAACTGAGAGTTCTCCCACACACATCTTAAAAACAGTGCTTCTGTGAGTTCCCCAAAATGTCTGTAGGTCACCCATATTAAACACATTAAATTGTGTTAAATACAAATAATCCTCAACTTACAACAATTCATTTAGTAGCCGTTCAAAGTTACAACAGCACTGAAAAAAGACCTATGACCATTTTTCACACTTATGACTCTTGCAGCATGCTCATGGTCACGTGACTGAATTTTGGATGCTTGACAACTGGCAACAATTTATGATGGTTGCAGTGTCCCGGGCTTATATGATCATGTTTTACAACCTTTTGACAAGCAAAGTCAATGGGGAAGCCAAATTTACTTAACGACCATGTTCCCAACTAAACAATGGCAGTGATTCACTTAATGGCAGCTGTGGCAGGAAAGGTTATAAAATGCGGCAAAACGCAAATATCTCACTTAGGAACAGAAATTTTAGGCTCAATTGCGGAAATTTGAGAACTATCTGTTCAAATGAAACGACAAAATGTTAAAAAGTTACAATGTTTAGGTAGTTACTTACCAAGCACATCTAAATTATATTAAAGTAACCAAAATATCTTTACAATGCCACAGGTATGTCACAACTTTTGAGCACCCTAATGTTTGGAAATTGAAAGTTGAAAAATTTGATACGTCTCTTGCTAAGTTCTTACATGAGATTCTGGGGTGAGAGTTGACATTCTTGCATGATTCACCATCTTTGCCCATCCCTTGGGTTGTTTTTATTAAAAAAAATAGAATGGGTAAGGATTGTCTGGGTATCATGATATCCTCTACTACCACTTCAAAAAGTCAGCTGCTGGTAGATGTTTTTGTTCTCATGACAGGAATGCATATTGTTGCCCTTTGGTGATGAATAAACACTATTCCGTTCGGTTTCCTCAAATCTCTATTAACCTTCTGTTTGTCATGCCAAAGATGGCCATGCCACCCAAATCTCAAATCATGCCCTTCCAACTCCAATAACTTCCTGTTTCTCAAAGTCACTGAAGGTTTGGAATAGATATAGACCAAGATTAACTTCCCACAACTGTTTTATGGTTGTCAGCCCAAGAAGAAAAATGATAGTCACACAAACTTGGTTGATTTATTCAGACTTACTGACTTTTTGTGAAGGAGACTTTAAATTAAAAACAAGGGAAGAACATCAGATCTCCTTCAGGTTATTATTTTAGCCCTGCAATAGAGATTAAATTTATGTTTAATCTGTACAGTGGCTGTTTGTGTTTAGGGCTTGAAGGGTTTTTTTGTTATATGTCACTGTGTCATGTATTGAATCAAATTTGTTAAGTTTATTGTTGGGATGCCTACATTATTAACTTGGTCATTTGAAATCAATTCTGTACCAAACCTGAAGAAGCTGAACAGATTTACTTCTGGTTCAATCAAGATATCACCCAAGTGGAAAGTATCATCATCATCATCATCCATCTTGTCGTGCTAATAGTGCTAGATTGTGCTAAATTGTAGAATCTATAGCATATGGCCTTACCTCACTTCCTTGCTTGAGCTACATTAACATTTTTCTCATAAGACTTGGAAAATTATAAGATGGTTTGACAGATTTTTGGCTCCCCTCATGGTAATTTCTCTGCTTGTTTGTTTGGTTTTCATATGATCAGACAAATATAATACTGAATGATAAAAACATAATTTGGTTGGACTGGGCTGTTCTAATTCTAGAATGCAATTCTTCTCACCAGCACAGCGGTCCAGGCAAATAATGCTGAAATTGACAAGAGTTCTGTTGTCTCTTTTTCTTCCATTTGATTGTGAAGTGTTTCTCTGAGTGAGAATGAGAAGGTAGTCTTGCTCCAAGGATATGCCCACAAAGCAACCTATTCCTATTGCCAACCTGTAGGTATTGTTTAGAAAATAATTCTCCATATCCTTAGGTTACAGCAATAGGGGAAAGAGTCCCCTTTCAAAATAATTAGCATTGGACTACTGTAAAACCATTAGTGTTCTCTGGTGGGAAATAGGGTTTGGTGGCTGTTTGTTTGTCACATTTTGCCTTACCAGCCTTGGCAATTATCTTTTTTCGCCTTAGATTGTTCTTGCTTATTGCTGATTAAGTGATGTGATGTAAGCAGGATGTGCTCAGCTGTTTGCCTCTTCCTTTGACCTCTAGTTGATCTTTTTGAGTGGTTTAGAAATGTGGCTTATGCCTGTAGATGACCAATTTGTCAAAGAATCAATGCAGTTTGCTTGTACTCTTTAGATCTGGTTTGATCTCAGATATGTAGTTTCCCAGATGAAGTTGTATTTGAACTTAGATGTTTATGAAAGTAAAAATGTCTTCAGTATGTCTTCTGACTGGCAATAGAAGTTCATGGATGGCATCTACCAATATTTTCCCTAAGAAAACCCAAAGACCCAATTGTTCTATATTGACATTCTTGTAATACTCTCACCTGATTGGCTAAGATGGACTGCACTGTGATTGGATGGAAGAATGACAGTGATTGGTCAGTAAAGAATCTGCCGCGATTGGCCGAGCCAATCGTGGGAGATTCAGAAGGCTGTCATTGGGTAAGAGCCGTTGGCAAGCTCTATAAGAAGAGCTGCCGCAGCTCGCAGTTGCAGCACAGATCTATACCTTTTTAATAAAGAGCTGAAGTTATGCTGGTCTCAAGTCTCCTTTTTTCCTGCACTTCTACACCAATAATCAAAAAGGGCCCCACGGAAGTAATTTACCTTAGGTAATATAAGAACGATAATATAAACTATTGCTTTCACAGTTCTTATATACTGCAAATGAGTCCTGTTTGGTTTTCTTTGACTACTGGATCTTTAGGTTTGCTCAGGATCTCTTAGAGAGATTTTGTCACTTAATTTTACCAAGTTGGATAATGAAGTGCCTGCAAGCAAACAGCAAGCAAACATCCAAGCTCAGAGAGCACCAAGAACTCCACAGTTCGACTCTAATCTGCATATATGCCCTTCTATTGTAGCTTAATGTGTTATGGAGTTGCCAATTAATTAAAATGACCTGTTGTAGTTTCAGAGATACCTTTGCTCAGGGGTGGGATCCGACAGGGTTAACTACCAGTTCGGTCATTTACAAGGTTTGGTGATTTACGATGTGCTTCCCTGCACACTGCCAGCGGGCGCCTGTAAATCGTCATCAACATGCTGCATGCAGAGAAGCAGCCTTTCAAAAAGCCCTTTTTTCCTGCTTTTTTAACTGCAGCTGTGCCTCATTCAGCAGCTGAAGTTGAAAAAAATCAGGAAATAAAGGTCAGGTAAGATCCCAGGTGGATGGGTGGGCAAAAACATCAGCAGACATAGAACTGGTTCTATGTCTGCTGCTCTTCAGAGCTACCGGTTCTATAGAGATGGACAGAATTGGCAGAAACACACCTCTGCCTTTGCTGTATGAATGAGTTGTCTTTTTTTGTCAGTTGTGATTTTTGTACTGTGATACATTATGTGGTAGATTATAGAAAAATATGGTAGAAAAATATAAATAGATTATATATTTTTTAAATTTAGATTGGAAAATATTATACAGGTTTTTTTTTCCTGGTTTCAGGAATACTGCTGTGTCTTTTAGATTAACTCAATAATGTTCCTATACCGCAGGGGTGTCAAACTGGATTTATTCGAGGGACGGATCAGCATTGTAGTTCTCCATGAGCCAGCTGTGGGGAGTGGAGATGGGACGGACGCCTCCTGCATCATCCTGCTGGGCAAAACAGGGTGTGGGAGGGCTGTGCATTTTCATCCTGGATGGGCTCCTGCAGCACTTTGCCAGCCAAAATGGGGCATAGGGGGGCATGTGCATGCCCCCATACCCTATTTTGGCCAGCAGAGTTCTGCAGAAGGCTGTCCAGGCTGAAAATGGGGTGCAGGGGCTGTGTGCAACCCCTCACACCCCATTTTCAGTAGCAGAGGCACCGTGGGCCAGCCATTTGCTATTTCCAAGTTGGCCCCATGGGCCAGATTTAAACACCCCGTGGGCCTTGAGTTTGACACCCCTGCTATACATTTTATTTTGTATGTTTTTGGATTGTTGTTATAGTAGTTTGAGTACTTGGTTAGCGTGGACTGTTTTATGATGCCCTTGGACTTGCAGTTGGCCATTGTTTTCTCTGATGATAAGAACACTCAACAAGGATAATATTTTATTATTCTCTTCACCTTTTTGTCAGTTTGATTCCATTAAAGGTGTTGTTAATTATTGCATATTCTCCAGCAGTTCCTTTTTATTACTATATGATAAAAATAACATCCAATAACAAATCCATTTTGTGGCTTGCATATGCAGGAGCACGGTTGCTTCTAAGTGTTTGGCCTTTACTTCAAATAAAATTATTGAGGTCATTGAAAACACCGAGCAGGAATTTAGGAGATGTAACATCATTTTTCATGGAGTAAATAAAGATCAAGCTTTATCTCATCGAACAAGCTTAATGGAGTATGAAAGGCAAGAATGCTTATGCCATATGTAACTTCTCTTTGAAGTTTTGTAACTTCTAAAGCAATTCTGTCTCTTTCATTCCCCCCTCTGCCTTTCTTTTTTACACAACAATAGATGGGTTAAATCTCTCAGGTAACACCTACTGTGGTTTTTTTCCTATCAAATCCAATGGATAGAAGGTACAGTTAAGGTGAATGTTTAACAGGTTTGTTTAATCTGATTAAACACAACAGAGAGGAAATGACAAAGCAAGTTTTCAAATGTCAGCGCAAAAGAGTTGCTTTGCCTGGTTTCTTTAAGAGCTAAAAGGTTTTCCCTATTTTCTGTTTTTTTTTCAAGGTTGGCAACTTTAGGACATGTGGACTCCAACTTCCAGAATCCCCAGCCAGAAAGTATTCTGGGAGTTGGAAGTCCACATATTCTTAAATAGTCAAAGATGAAAAACACTGATTTAGGTCTACACCAAGAGTAATTTTTGATTGCAGAGAGATAGAAGGATGTTTAATATAGAAATCAAGGTGTTTTACCTCATTTAGTTTTATACCCCTATAATACATTTATGCAATTTTCTTTCTATAAAGTCTCTTAATAGTTCTATTATATTCTTTCTGGGCAAGTGATTAAAATATTCAACAGATCCCCAAAGCACTCTTTAAACTGTCAGATCCTAAAGAAACATCTGGAGGTTATTTATTTTACTTTTCATGGATTCCTGGAAGGGAATATATGTTTACTTTCTTCCCCATTCAACTAGTTACAAAAGAAAGAAGAAGATAACCCCTATAAAATGCTAAAATTGTACAGTCATTTATTGGCTATATTTATTATTTAAATATTAAAACATTCAGGAACAAAGGTAAATATAATTGTGTGTTATTTTGAATCTAAATGAATCTGCTGTCATGGAAATCTTGTTGATATATTCCACATGTTATCAGTTTCAGTGAAGGTATATTACGTGTTTGACTCAATGGATATTTACTATTATTGTTAATAAAGGGTATTCAGGAATATACTGTATTTATTATTTTGTCATAAGAATGTTTAATTCTGCCTTGCATTTTTGGGTGGAAGACTGGCTCAATTCAATTTCATGCTGTCTAGATATTTGGAGTTTGGTTAAGAGAAGGGTTCTGTGTAGAGATCCTAAGGACAGATAGTTTATTTCTCTCAAGGACTCCTGCAAAACAAGGCAGATCAATTTACACCAGAAAATAAGATGCTAAGCCTTATTCTGAATATTTTCACAAAATTTATTCGCCATATTTACAAGTTCAGGAAGGGAGGAAAAGACAAGGGCAGGAAATGAAAACAAGCATTTATAAATTGCACTAAGCCAATTCAAACAAATTACATCATGCTTTTGTATTTTGTAAACCATGGTTTATGGTTTAATTGTCTAGAATAAGACAGAGTAATTGTCAATCGTCCCATTTGGCACATGCAAAAAAAGAAATTCCTGGCATGTAGGAACTACCAAGAGTAAAATTCTATTGAAAGATCCATTTAGTCACAGCAGAAGCAAAATCAGCTCTGAAGTTTTCCCATGAAAACCCACATAGGTTAAAAAACAAAAAAACCTTTTCACCCCGGGCTCCCCACCAATTACACTCTGTACTTCTGGTTTGGGAAAACATTCTGTGCTGGATTGTAGCTCTGAGAACTTGGCCTTGATGGGTATCTTGTCTCTGGTGGCAGAAGACTCTCATGCATACTTTAGCTTCCCCCCTAGGAATTTACCATCCCACTCCCCTTTCTTTTTGGCAAACTGTGAGCTGAAAATTGATGCAGGCAACGAAGAAAATGAGTCAGCTCTGACAGTAATTGTGCTTTTTCAACTCATCTTAGCTGATCAATATTACATACCTTTCTTCTATCAAATGCAATAGGCTCTCTTAAACATAAGATACTTTTGAACATGAATTACAGAATTTCTTTTAAGTACATTTTAGCGAGTCTTCAAAATTCAATTATAAACATAATTCACAACATATCCCTACACTGCTAAAATGACCTTGTATGAGTTGCAATCTTCCTAGACCAGTGGTGGCTAACCTTTTTGGGCTCCTGTGACAAAAATTGTGTGCGTGCTTGCACGCTCACGCTCGTGTGCCGGCACCCATAAGGTAATGCGCACCCCCCACAACCCCTACACATGCATGTGCAATCCCTCCCACCATCCCCTTACCTGCACTACGCCTCACAGCTGATTTTCGGCTGGTTTGAGGTCTTTTTCGGCCTCCCAGAGGCTTCAGGTTTTTCAGGCCGAAAACTAAGCCCATTTCATCACTTCTGGTATTTCCAGAAAAATAGGAAGTGGTAAAATGGGTTTAGTTTTCGGCCTGAAAAGCCTGCAGAAGCTCATGCACAGTGAAGTAAGTTTGCCTGCAGCTCACATGCTGGCACAAATGGCTCTGCAAGCCATCACAGTCCTAGACTGTGTTGGTGGCGTTATCTGCAAATCTGTAACATTATCATCATTTCTAGCGACACCCAATCAATCATTCACTGTTGTCAAAGTTTTGGAAGAAATCAATAAAATCACCCAACAACCTTTGACAATAAACTCTACAATTGGTTTACATGCTATTTTTTTCTAAAATCAATGCAACATGAGAAATGGATTTAATTTGTTGCTGAACACTGAAAAAGTAAATACTTTGGATCACTGATATTTAAAAATGTAGGAAATTTCTCCAACTGAAAAAAATCCAATTCACTTGTTATGCCTTTTTCACAGCAAACTGATGTCAGGAAGAATATGTTTGCTTCTTGAATTTATTCCTTTTTCTTTTAAGCTTTCCATTGAAAGAAAGAAGGAAGGAAAGCTATTTCTATAAAAATAAATTTTAAAAAGCCAGGTTATGCTTAATAAATTCACCAAAGAAAGAAAGAAAATTATATCTTCAGAAGAAGAACTGTAGAAGTAGTAGACCACTACATATACTTTGACCAATGAATTTTAATGGAAGGTGACACAATAAAAGAAATTGAGTGGCATGTTAAATGTGGTTGGGAGGCATTTTGCAAGCTAAGCGTAATTTTCAAGAACAATCTCCCCCATTGCCTGAAGAGAAAAATTTTTCATCAGTCCGTGCTACCTGTTCTATATGCAAATGGTTGACTCCTAGACTTACACTTCTGATTGGCCCAGTAAAGTAAGCAGTGGATTGGTTTCATAGGAACCAATCCAAAGAGGCTGCGAAAGCGGCAAAATTCAAGGGAATGCCATAGGCTGAAGCAGGCAGGCCAGCCTGTATAAAAGGCTAGCCTCGCTGCAGCAAAATGTTCCTATTTGACTGTTTGTTGAATAAAGCTTTTGTTGTTGGACCCGGTTTACCCTCGTGTGTTTCTCGAACAAAACACTGGCGACGAGGGATTGGGCATCGTCCCTGAAGGCGAAACCTGCCACGGGTGATAAGAAGCCCAGACATCCCAGCAGAGATGCCTGGAAACAACACACTCGCCCGCACCACTTCAATCCTAACGAAGAGGATTGGGGTCATATTACAGATCGCTTTCCAAATTTATCTGGGAGAGGCAATGAAATGGAAGACTCTCAGTAGCAATGCAAGCGAGCTGTATTTCCCTACACCAATTGCCGGACCAATGGTGTTCAACAATGCAAAAAGCCCTTGCGAAGCCCGAGACGTTAAGCAAACTAACGTGGCCTGAACTTACAAAGAATCCTCAAAGCCACTACGCTCCGGTTAGTTATCAAATCTAATAAACGGCAGAAGTTCTACCCGCAGAGACCAGCGACGAAGGGGAGGACCGTCGCTTGATTTCATGGCTCCTCTAAGACAAATAGGGGTGAGTGTGACTTCCCTGAATATCGACGAAGCGATGCCAAGGGAATCCGCGTGGTGTTGGGGCCTAGAGACACTACCCGCCAAAGTAAACACTAAACAACCCAACATCACTGTGACCGAAGCAATCGCGGAAGCCCACGGCCTTGCCCGAAGCCGCAAATGATAATCGGCGGTCACAATGAATGATAAATTAATCATCAAATGGCTATAAGAATACTAACTCCCAGCTAGAGAAAGAAAAGGCAGCCTACACCACCACCACCCCACTTGAAGAGTCGAGAGAGAAACGCGAATCGAGCGAGGAAGACGACGAGTCACCGTCTTCTCGCAAATAAAAAAGAGCGCAGAAAGAAGAATGGCGGAATGCGCTGGCTGCAGAGGAACCATGCTCGGCCGAATGCAGATTTTCGTCGATGCTACTCGCAGTACTGTAAAAAACGTGGGCACAATCGAAAAGTCTGGCAGAAACAAGAAAAGCTACAGCCCACGAGACGCAGAACTTCCAACACATGAGCCGGAGCATAAACGAGGCGGAGAGGAAAGTGCAACGAAGAGAAGTTAGCCATAACACACTCAACACCGCGTCACTATAGACAGCGCTCAACGGAAAGCGGCAGAAGGTTAAAGTGACTGTAACAATCGAAGGAAGCCTCTGTAAGATGGAAGTGGACTCTGGGTCTTCCTTTCGATGGTGTCTTAGGGATACACATAAAACACTAGTCCCAGACATCAATCCAGAACAATTGCAAAAACAACCTTTGACTCTCAAAGACTATCACCTATAAACCAACATTCAAAGACTGCCGCTAACCATAGTCGACGACGAGACAGACCGAGCCTCCCCTCTGGGGCAATCGAATGGTTCGCCACGACCTTGGGCATGTGGGATGACGGGGTCGATCGAGTGACCTACAACGGTTGGGAAAGAGTGATCTCATCCGCGAATTCCCAAGACGTTTTGACGGCTTCACTGGGCAAGTATCGGGAAACCCCATTTCCTTTTAGCTAGATCCCACAAATACCCCAAGTAAGATTAACAAGCCAGGCGAGTTCCCTTTGCGCTAAAAGGCAAAGAAGAGAAACAACTATGACAGCTAATAGCCCAGGGGTGTTGGAACCTGTGGATCATGCCAAATGGGAAACCGTCTATGTTACACAAGACCCATTAAAAACCTGACGGTCCTTAGAAATCTGTGTGACTATTAAGGCTACCTCTGAACGACACTGCTTTACAACCAACAATACCCGGTGCCAGTAGTCCAACATTTGCTTCACTCTCCTGGGCAAGGGCAAAGTTTTTGCTAAAACTCAACTTGGCACAAGCCTATCGACAACAACTCCCAGGGACCCAGAAACACAGAACACAAACTATAGTCACACACAAGGCGCCATTTCAAACTGCAACCAACCCAATTGGAGTAAGCGTGGCACGGGGCGTTTCCAAAGTTTGATGGAACGACTCCTTCTAATGGCAACAAGAGTCCGTTCCCTATTTCGACAACAGTCCCTAATCTCATCAGAGCATGAGACCTAATTAAGAAAAAACTCAAAAAGTACTAAACAAAATTTAGGGAATCTGCCTCAAGGTAAAAATGAAAAATGCTGCCTAATGAAAAAAAAGCGTTGAATTCTTAGGCCTACTCAATGACGGTGAGGGCATCCACCCCACAGATAAAAAAATTAAGGCAATCCAAGAGCACCCTGAACGGGATAAACAAAACAGAACTGCAAGCCTTTTTTAGGATTATTTAATTTTTATCATGTATTTCTGCCAACAAGGCCGCTAAGCCTGAAACGTTACAAAACCGCCTCTTAGATAAAAAGGCAAACTGGATTGTGGTAGCAAAGAAGGGAATGCTTCCAAAATCATTAAAAGTTTGCTAACGTCAAAAACGTTCTTACCATTTAGCAACACACTGCCTTTAGAGTGACCTGCGACGCTCACATTTGGAGTAAGGTGCCGTCCCCTGAGCCACCAACATTCTGAATGGCAGAGAAGCACCCCGTCGTATATTATTCTAGGACTCTGTCAAAGGACTGAGCGAAATTTACAGTCAACTGGACAGGGAAGCCCACAATAGTTCGCTGAAGGAGTAAAACGCTTCCACGAATATCTGTCGGGCGGTGGGTTTTTCAAATTATAACGGAATCACAAACCACTGATGGGAATTTTGGCGGAACCAGCCGACGCTAACATACTGTCACAACAAGAATGTCTAGATGCGTCAGCAGTTCCTTGCAGTCTATCTATACTCTGACACAATCGCCCAGTGGAAACAAAATTTCCCATCGCGGACGCTTTGAGCAGAGACCCTTAACAACCACTGATGACAGACCCGCACCCAGCAATGACATCGCTGCAAATAGAGATCTTTCCCGAATCTAAACCCATCTCTGCCTATATGTCGCAGAAGCCACCGCTAAAGACTCATTGAACTGCCCCGTGTTTCTTTTGGTGGGTTAGATAAAGGCTGGCCGAGACCCAAAAACTGAAGACTTTTAAACCTTTCGGTCAACAGACTGAACTTTCTATTCAAAAGGGGTGTTTGTGTGGGGAGAATCGCGGTGGTCACCCAACCAAGTTATAGCCGCAGGTACTTTAGTTTGCATGAAGGTCACCCTGGAATGGTTAAGATGAAAAGCCTGGCCAGGAGCTATGTGTGGTGGCCGGTTATGATAAGCATCTAGAGGTATTTGGGTAAGCTCTTGCCACAAATGGCCAGGGAATAGACCGTCCACAAAAAGCCCCATCAAGGACTGGGAGACTAGGGGACCGTGTCAACGAAATTCATATTGACTTTGCGGGTCCACCAAGGGCATACCTTTCTGGTTGTCGTTGATGCCTACTCAAATTGGCTTGAAGTAAAAATCATGCCATCAACGACAACAGAAACGGTAATAAAAAGAATTAGACGACCTTTTTGCACCCGCAGTCTAACCGGACGTTCTTGTCTCAGACAATGGACCACAACTAACAAGCTTGCAATTCGAGCAATACCTAGCCTCCTAGGTATCAGAACATGCCTAACCGCGAGCCGGCCCATCCGGCTGCAAACGGCAGAGCTGAGAGAATGGTCCGGTTTACAAAAGAAGGGCTAGAAAGAATGGACACAGGAGATGTCCAACAAAAAGTAAACCGTTTACTCACACTCCAGCAACATAACGCCCAGTACAATAACTAACAAGTCCCTGGCGGAATTACTTATGGGCGCGAAAATTACGATCACACCTTGACAGACTACACCCAAATTTAACCCCAAGAAACCCCCTGATTCCTCCACAAGGTTTAGGCAATTCGAAAATAGGCGACTTGGTATACAGCGCAAGAGATCCACAGGTGAACCGGTATGGGTACCAGGACAAATTACCAAGTCACAGCCCCAAATCCTACCGTTTAACGGTATAAACGATGGCAGGGAATGGAAGCGGACACATAAGACCAGCTTCGATCCCGAATAATAGAGAGACCGACAGACACACAATCAGTCGCCGACAAAACACCGACAAATCGCAAACCAGGGTGGGGGGGAAAGGCGAGAAGTTAATAAAGAACCATTTAAAACCAAAAACAAACGAAACGTACAAGCAAAAAGAGCAATAAAAGACTCACTGTTTGAAGAGACTTGCGGGAAGAGCCCATCGGAAGGGGCCAGCCAGGCCAGCTCAACCTGCCCATGGAAAACGGGTGGGAGCGGCAAAACCACCGCCTAAGCAACTCAGGCGGTGGTAAAATGGCTGACTCACCCTTCCAGACGGTTCCAGAGCGAAGATCGGAAGAACACAAGCCCCATCCGAACCGGTCGAGTCTTCGCTAAGAATGAACCGCGCAAGTCAAACCGAGTCCGAAGAAGCCCCACCTACCTGTGTGACTATGTAACTACGTAGGACTGAACTAAGAGGGGAGGGGTGTTCTATATGCAAATGGTTGACTCCTAGACTTACACTTCGATTGGCCAGTAAAGTAAGCAGTGGATTGTTCACTAGGAACCAATCAAAGAGCTGCTGAAAGGCGGCAAATTCAAGGTGAATGCCATAGGCTGAAAGCAGGCAGGCCAGCCTGTATAAAAAGGCTAGCCTCGGCTGCAGCCAATGTGTTCCTATTCTGACTGTTTGTTGAATAAAGCCTTTTTGTTGTTGGAACCCGGTCTACCTCGTGTGTTTTTTCGGAACCCGGTCTACCTCGTGTGTTTTCCGAACAAAACACTACCTATTCTAACATATGTCAGTGAAACATGGATACTAACCTCACAATCAATACAAAAGCTACGAGTGGCGCAAAGAGCCATGGAAAGGTACATGCTCAGTATTAGAAGACAAGAAAGAAAGATCTGCAGATAGATTAGAGAACAAATGAAAGTATACAATATCATCAAGAGAATAAAAGAATAGGAATGGAAATGGAAAATGGGACATAACAAGAAGAACTGATGGCAGGTGGACCAAGGTAGTCGCAGAATGGATTCCACTTGATAAAAACAAGATGGATTGATGACATCAGCAAGTATTGCGGGCCCAATTGGCAAAAGAAAACCCAGAACCATATTGGTTGGAAACATGTGGAAGAGACCCTCATCCTGCAGCGGATAGACTAAAATGATGATGATGAATGTTGAGATTTCCACATAGATTTATGCTATCCAATTCATCTAAGACTCTGGGTGCAATTTAAGTTAGAAATAAGCATAGTATGTGAAACTAAAATAAAACAAAAATGGAAATGAAAATAATGAAAATAAATATACTTCATAGAAAACCAACATTATACCATCTAGATGGACACTGGTTTCAAAGGACAACTCAGATTACTGTATATTTTACTGAGTTAGAACATAAGAACAGAATCTTGTACACTTGACTGTGCTGTATCTACTCTCCCTCTTATACCACAGTGAGTCAGAGAGGAGCTAATTCTTCTTGTAATGGTCTGTGGAAGGAACCTTGGGAAATAGGAGGAAGAACAGCCTAGATAACCATCATGTAAAAGATAAAAGGCCAGACAAGGAATAACAGATGGAAGCTGATCAAGGAGAGATTCAACCTAGAAATAAGGAGAGATTTTCTGACAGTGAGAACAATCAACTAATGGAACAGCTTGCCTTTGGAAGTTGTGGTAGCCTCATCACTTGAGACTTTCAAAAAGAGATTGGACTGTCATTTGTCAGAAACAGTGTAGGGTCTCCTGCTTGGGCAGGGGATTGGGCTAGATCACCTATAAGCAGAGGTGGTATTCAGCAGGTTCTGACCAGTTCTGGAGAACCGGTAGCAGAAATTTTGAGTAGTTAAGAATACCACCTCTGACTGGCCCCACCCCATCTATTTTCTGCCTCCTTCCCCTGGAGATGGGTGGGAATGGAGATTTTACAGTATCCTTCCCCTGCCATACCCACCAAGCCATGCCCACCAAGTCACGCCCACAGAACCGGTAATAATTTTTTTTTTAATCCCACCACTGCCATTAAATTCTGGTAATCTGTAAGAATCTCAGCCCACAGAAGAAAAAGTCTGTGAGAAGTGTCTCAGAAGTAACCTTTCTTAGTTTTGGGGAAAGTAAAAGTAAGACGGGAAAGGTGTTTTCAGACTTGCATGATTCTGTTACCGGTACCTTACAATAGTGTTAGTATTCAGGTTTTGTGCTATTTTGTCTGGACTACCTGAAAAGGCTGACACTTCTTAATATTATCTCACTTCCCAGGAGTTAAGAAATTTATTTTTTTATTAACATAACAGCTTCGAAATATTTGCTTCAAGTTCATCTCCCAAACTTTCTATGCTTAGTTATTTTTTAGGAAGAATAGATTGTGATGGAGATAATACATTTTAGCATGGAACACAAATAAATAACAATCAATTGGGCAAAAGAAATAAAGGATAATCCTCCCAAATAGCATACTTTAAATCAGTAAGAAAAAATAAATGGAAATAGAAATGCAAAAGGGTGGAGAGAGATGGGGTGTGTTTTTCTATTTAATACATTTATATCTCATACTATTCTTTGTTTTCTTCAAATTTCACTCACTAGAGACTGATATATCAATGTAATGAAAATACTTCAGGATTGCAACCCTCAGGCTAATGAACTATTCATGATATAACCTTTCCGCCATTTCAGTTTGTAACTTCTGACGTATAATAATCACACTGCTAAAGTATGTTGATACATAAGCTAGAAAAACAAATGTTTTTCCTCATCCAGGGCATTCATTCTACCTCAGGCTATTGTATCTAGGTATGATCAGGCTGAAGATCATGTTTATTTTTTTAAGAAGTATTTTAATTGGTGCTAAAATGTTGGTTGAAAATATTGATACTGAAATATGACTTAGCTACAGTTGTGACATGTACACAGTTTGGAAGACCTGAAATGTTAAGTTAGGAGCATATCCTCCGAGAGAAAATCTGTCTAGTTGCTAAGTGATTAAACTAACTTGATGGCATATAATCAATCTATCAATTCAAATATGTAAAACTTTAATTTTTCTACTATATACTAATAATGTGCTGCATTTCTCAAGCTTCCAGTTTTAACACTATCCTTCCTCCAAATTCTGAAAACATTTTCAAATATCCTTTATGTAATTTAGCAAAACTCTTATTGATTTAATGTAATTTTTTAAAAAGAAAACTACTAGTGAATTGCCTATTCTCCATCCTGTCACAATTACATATTGCCTGTTATATACATTCCAGCTTGTACAGAGACAACAGTTACTGCTTCCTGCCAAAACAAAGGTAGAGCTTAGTCGTTATGTATGGCTCCAATAGAAGAGAAATGCTTAAGTAGCATTTGAACTGCCAGCTTGCAAGCACCCCCATGTTTCCCACCCTGACCTCCTAACCTCACAGTATGCAGCAACTTCAGAGAATAATGAGTCTCAGACGGGACTTAGTTTTATCACAGAACTGTGAACCCCAGACCACTTCCTACATCAATTTGCAAATCTAGAACTGCAAGTTCAAATTGAATCAGATACTCTCCTATCTTCCATTTTATTTTAGTTGGGGGCTGATTTACACAGGCCAACCATCCATCTTTTGATTCATCGGTCTCTTGGTGGCTATTGACCTGTATTCCCCATAATGGTTAATTGAAGCTTTCATGTCAGGGTTTTAAATAAGATGGAGGAAGATAAAAGACTAGATTATCTACCTTACTTGTATCAGCACAACATATACATCCTTCTTGCTAGCTTTTTAAAAATGAGAGCTATTGGAGAAATTTTAATTTTAATTTAGAATACCTAATCATGCCTGGCATGAGCTAGTTGATTACAAGACAGGAATGTTAAATATATATTTACATTATATGCTAGGTACATGCACCATAATAACTACACATCAGTTTCCCACTTTGAATTAATGTTTCTTACACAAGCTAACATTCTCTATTCGTAATCCCTTATCCAATCATATTTACAGTAGGTATGTTGAAAACAATCAACATGACCACTAAGGATCATGGGTGAGAAGGCAAAGAAATATATAAACACATTTCTGCCATCTAGTTATTGAAACTTGCAGCTCATAATATTCTTCTATTGGATGTTGTATTGTATAGAGTTATCAGGCTTCATATAGTATTGAGAGGAAGAGAGACTGTGTATTTTTCCTCAATCTAAAAGGAACCAAGAGAGTAATAATGCCAAAATTAAATATGATGGAAGCAGGTACCATAAACATTTCTAATGACTTCTAATCATGAGGGTATTTTAGAGATTTGTGTGAGGATATGGCAACGATTGAAATTGAGACAAATGCTATAAACATCAATGTTGAAGGGGAAAATGATGGAAAATAACAAATGTTGTGAGATTATTTAACAACAGTAAGGTTGCAGGTATAGATGGAACAATGCGGCAATGACCAAGCTCTGCTTACAGGGTGACTGTTTATTAACATGGGTGTGAAAACTGGATTTGTGACTGATGATTGGGGAAAAAAATATTGTTCCCTTTTAAGAAAAGAAAGATGATACAAAAACTACAGGACAATTAATGCAGTTCTTTGTTGAAAAAGATGGAATGCCTGTTCCGTCCGGAAAAGAAGCGCGTGAGACTGGTTCCAACTAACAACTCTTTATTCGGTTAACAGCAACAGTAACGGAAC
>BHFT01059922.1:0-18292 GCA_004320025.1 Laticauda laticaudata
GAAGCCAAGCTGTCATGAAAGCCTCCAACCAATAGGAACAAGAGTGTTGGCCAGCCAATCAAAGCCACAAAACAGACAGAAGAAACCAGAAATACCAATCAATCAAACTCCAAGTCCAGTGAACAAGACCAAGACTCCCAGCCAATCAGGATAGGCCAGCCTCAAATTTCACTGCTTCCACACCATTTAGACTTTGCCTTCAATTCTCTCCTTCTTCTGTTCCCTTCTCTTACCATTTCTTAAGCCTCGGGTTCTTATTCAGTGTCAGGTTTTACAAAACAAGCAACAGTTTTCTGAACTTGATCCTTATTTGTAGTCTTTGATCCTCTATCACCTCTTGAAAATAAGATACCTGGAGTTCTGACTTTTATTTGCTCAAAGGTCAGTCAACTGAAAATAATGATCCTTTAGTCCAAGGGTGTATTTTCATAGCCGTATTTCCATAGCTGTATGCACATAGGTGTATTTCCATAGCAAGGGTGTATTTCCATTTCCACATGTGCTGATGGACATGACCCTACTCTTATTCAACAGAGAAGAATGAACCATAAGGAAGAAAATTGCAGCCATTTTTGATAAGATGCAACTTTTAATGGGAAAAAATACATTCAAATTGTCTCGTATCACATCCAGCCAATTTCTTTGCTCCCTCCCTCCTTCCTTCCCTTCCTTCCTTCCTTCCTTCCTTCCTTCCTTCCTTCCTTCCTTCCTTCCTTCCCTCCCTCCCTCCCTCCCTCTCTCTCTCTCTCTCTCTCTCTCTCTTTCTTTCTTTCTTTCTTTTTGAGTCAGTGTCCATTTCTGGTGAATAAGTCACTGCAATATTCTTGGCAAAAATTTATGAGTGGATTGCCATTGCTTCCTTCCTAAGGCTGAGAGACTGACTGGCCCAAGGTCACCCAGCTGGCTTTTACCTAAGGCAGAACTAGAACTCACGGTCTCCCAGTTTCCAAGCCTCATGCCCAGGGATGGGATTCAAAAATCCCAGAAATTGGTTCTCTGCCTGTTTGCTAGATGGGTGTGGCCATGGTGGGCATGGCCTACCATAACTTCTGAGGGAGGGCATTTTTCACCTTCCCCAGAGTCCAGAGGCTGCCTTTGGGCCTCTGGGAGAGCAAAAATGCTCTCCCTGGGCTTCAGAGGCCCTCCAGAAGCTGGAAACAGGCCCATTTCCAGACTTCTGGAATTTCCGGAAGGGCCATTTTTTTCCTTTCCCAGAGCTTGTGGCACTTACTTGCATCCAAAATGGGCCTCATGGAGACTCCTGGGAGGGATGGGGTGAGCAGGGACAGCCAGTCAGTTCAAGTACCGGTTCAGCAAACTAGATGTAAATTTAACTTCCGGTTCACTCAAACTGGCTTGAATTGGCTGAATCCTATCCCTGCTGATGCCTTAACCACTGTACGAAACTGTCTCTCAGGGTTCATTTCAGCTCACATTAATTTTCTACTCATCTCTTCAAATGGGTATCTGTAGAAGGAACAATGTTCCCTCTGCATAGAGTGCCTGTGGATGCACTTCATAAGTGTGCAGGAGATTAATTGCCCAGTCTTGGCCAATGTCTTGAGTTTAAGAATGAACCCTTCCTCCCCATGGACACCCCTATTTGAAAACCTACTGTGAACCCCTTGGGATATTTTTACTTGCTTCCCTGTGCATTTTGAGCAATTCCCCAGGCTTGTTCTTGGTTTCTGCACTGAAGGACGAATGGTCTATGTGGGCCATCCCTGACCACAAATCAAAGAGAAGTTTACTCTAATCCATTATCTCTTCAAGTGGGTCCAATCATCTCCCCCAGAGCTATTGAGCTGAGGAGGTCACCGTGGAAGACACGGGGCTAAGAAGAGATTTGCATCAGTGCATTAGCGCAGTTTGGAGGCAATTATATAATTTCTCAAGTAGTCCTGGGAATTTACTTCAACAGTGTAATCGTGTTTGTGAAATTCAGCAATGGGAAATTATAGATAATTTATATTTGTTTTGGTTCAGTTTCTATAGCAATAGGAGTAATTATGAATAAATAGACCATTTTATTCCCTGACATCTTGCTACAACACAGCCTGAGAGGGAGAAAACAATGCTGAGAAGATAGAATCAGTGGCCATTCAAGAAAATAATCCCATCTGTTTTTCTGCCTAGAGCAGGCTTCCTTGTCTCTCTTTCTCTCCTCCTTTACATTCCCCAGCAATAATGAGTTATGAGTAGGATTGACTGAGGTAAACTGATAGCTGTAGAGACTATTCAGCAGTTTAATCCATTTCAAGAAGGTGACACTTCCCTTAAAGGTTTTCACTGATGTGTCTCCTTCCTGACAAACCTTTCATTATAGGCAATGTATGTATAGGAAAGCAGATTTTTCTGCATGATAATCTGTCCCTTAACCCGGTTTTTCAGGTCTTCCAGTGGGGTAGCCATTGCTGCTTTGTGTCCATCTTTCAATCCACACCTTTAATTCCCTGCAAGTTCAAGATTAGATCCAACATTGTTCAGATGTATGATAAATTTCATTATTTATTTATCAGATTTTTAAAATCTGCATTTATTATTTGATAAGAAACTCAAGGTGGCAAATGTACCTAATACTCCTTACTCCTCCTCCTATTTTCCCCATGACAAGCCCTGTGAGGTGGATTGAAACAAGGGAGAGTGATTGGCCCAAAGTTACCCAGCAGGGTTTCATGCCTAAAATGGGATTTGAACTCATAGTTTCCATGCTGAACCAATGACTAGACCAATTTGCTCTTTACAGTGGAACCTTCAGTCTCAACCACAATCTGTTAATCTGTTGTGAAAGGGATCTTGGAGTGTTCGTGGATAATCAGCTAAATATGAGTCAGCAGTGTGCAGCAGTAGCCAAAAAAGCTAATGCAATCCTAAGTTGTATTAACAGGGAACTAATACCATTCTATAAAGCCTTAGTAAGACCACACCTAGAGTACTGCATCCAGTTTTGGTCACCACATTATAAAAAAGATGTTGATACTCCAGAAAAAGTACAGAGAAGAGCAACCAGGATGATTAGGGGACTGGAGACTAAAACATATGAAGAACGGATACAGGAAATGGTCATGGCTAGTCTAGTGAAGAGAAGGACCAGGGGAATCATGATAGCTGTCTTCCAATATCTGAGGGGCTGCCACAGAGAGGAAGGGGTTTTTCTAAATTTCTTATTTTCTAAAGCACCTGTAGGCCAGACAAGGAATAATGGATGGAAACTGAACAAGGAGAGATTTAACCTGGAAATAAGGAGAAACTTTCTGACACTGAGAACAATCAACCAATGGAACAGAAGTTACCTCAGAAGTGTGGAAGAGCCATCACTTGAGACTTTCAAGAAGAGATTGGACTGCCACTCCTGCTTGGGGGGGGGGTTGGACTAGATGACCTATAAGGTCCCTTCCAACTCTGATTATCTGTTATCTGTTCTGTAACTTCAGTCACAACCCAATTTGGTCATGATTGGAAGCGAGACTGATTGCGATTGTGCCTACAATTCTGCATATGCGTAGAAGGGGAAATTGGTGTGGCTGTGTTTCCTCACCACCTGACTATTTGTTTATGATCAGATACAAAAAGTTTGTGAAATTTTGGTTGTCACCCGATTTGGTTATGGTCAGAAGCATTCCACTGTATCCTCTTTCTCATAGTTTCAGAGAGATAGAACATAGATCGCAGAGAGAGAGAGAGAGAGAGAGAGAGAGAGAAACTGACAGAGACAGAGAGACAGACAGAGAGAGAGAGAGAGAGAGAGAGAGAGAGAGAGAGAGGGAAGGAGAAGGGGGATGAGAGGGGGAGAAGAGAGAGGGAAAGAGAGAGGGATGGTAGATGGATATTGTAAGATCTTTCCTCAGCTATTCCCTCAAGAATGCATGACCCTTGAAACAGGCATCATTTCAAAAGGATACTTTATTGAGAGAAAGTGATTGCAGAGAAAACAGGCAGGATATAAAGTTCCCTTGTGAAAATGTTATGCTAAATCTCATTGCCCAGACCCCTCCCAAATGCCCGGTCCATCAGAAGCCAGTCCAGTGGTGCAAAGGTGTTGTGAGAACTCTGAGCTGAGAAGGTGACAACAAGTATTTGTCAGATGCCTCGACCTTGGTAGCAGGAGAGGATTTCTAGAGATGAGGCAAACCAGATGGCTCCAGGGCTCAGTTCCCAGGAAGATAGGCTGTGGGGAAGTTTGGTGGGTTGGGGTGTGTTTGGGGATGGTCATGTATGTGTGCATGTTGGGTCTGATCTCTGGGTGTTATATGAATTTTGCTGCATGCGTATACTGTGTATATACGTAGAATGACAATATAGTATTTATTATTATTATTATTGTTGTTGTTGTTGTTGTTGTTGTTGTTGTTGTTGTTGCAATATTCTAGTATTTGAGAGGCTGCCACAAAGAAGAGGGGGTCAACTCATTTTCCAAAGCAGCAGATGACAGGATAAGAAATAATGGGTGGAAATTCATCAAAGAAGCAACCTGGAATTAAGGAGAAACTTCCTAACAATGAGGACTATTAACCAGTGGAATAGCTTGCCTCCTGAAATTATGGGCTCTCCATCACTGGATGTTTTAAAGAAGAGTCTGGACAGCTACATATGTGAAATGGTATAGCTTGATCAGGGGCTAGACAAGAAAACCTCCAAGGTTCCTTTCTATTTTGAATAGGCTGAGTTAAACTTAGATCCAATCTAATCTTTTTTTGTGTTCCCACAAAATAACCACTTTATTTCCTTTCCAAACAAATCCTTCACATTTCAGAACATTTGGCTCCCTTTATTGCTTCTGTGTTGCAGGCACACATTATTTCCTATCCTATATGTTCTCTCTCCCCTTCTTCTCCTCTTTTAAAATGCATGAAATAGGCCTTAAAAATCTTTGAGGTTCAGACATACTCCCAGACTGATCTTGAAAAATTAATGTATGAAAGCATGTGTGCTGGCAGAGCTTGGTTTACTGTACAGGTTTGGCTTCTTCCTTGTGCATTTCTCAAAGGGCTTTGGGATACATGCCCTAATTTAGACTTGAGCATTGCCCCCAAAGCAAACTCTCAAGGGAAAATTAGAATAGCCCAGAGGAATTAGAATGATATCAGAAGAATAATTTGGGGTTCCAACTTGATCTGGATTTATACAATAATAAATAAAAATGAAATCCGGAGAGCTGTGAGAAAAGGAGAAATATTTATTCCTAAAAGCAAAGAGATTTGCTTTGGGGCAGGTGTGAGCTGCTACCGGTTCACACAGGTTCAGGCAAACTGGTTGTTAATTTTATGGCCAGTTCGGCAAACTGGCAAATCCCACCTCTGGCTGGCCCCTCATACCCCTCCCAGCCCCTCCCAGGAGTCCCCACACATTTTGGATCACAGGTAAGTGCAGGGCCCGTTTGGAGGGCTGGAGAGGGTGAAAAATGGGCCTCCTGGAAGTTCCAGAATTGGCCTGTTTCTGGTCTCCAGAGAGCCTCCAAAGCCCAGGCAGGCTGTTTTTGCCCTTTGAGAGGCTTGGGGAAACCTCTGGAGCCTGGGGAGGACAAAAACACAGGCCAGGGTGATGCAGGAGGCCGGCTAGGCCATGCTCACTATGACCACAGCCACCCAGCAACCAGGCAGAGAAACGGTTGCTAATTTTTTGGAAGCCCACCTCTGCTTTGGGGGCAGTTGCAGAGAAATAGGTTACAGAGGCATTGATTATAGGGGAGCTTGTCCTGGGTGTGGAAATGTGGATGTGCTAATTCTAGGCTGACACTTGATAGATGTGGGTGTGTGATGTTTATTCTACTGAACATGCAGTTCCACTGGGAGACCAGTTTAATTAAGTCTGTTTGTGTTTACAGATCTTCTCATTTGATAGATAGATACAGAATAAGTCATAAAATATATTTTGATATAAAACTTCCCATAATGAAAACAAGCATTCCTTGTCCTTGTGGCATGTGATATATATGTGGACATATGGGTATATACATTGTTTATTTGTTTGTTTCTTGGTCATGTTTATGTAGCATATATTGGAGGTGGTGATCATTTGAAAACTGTATGCAACAAAATTTCATTTTCATGTATGCCGATTATAGTGTACATTTAAAGTAACAATAAAGTTATTCTGAGTCTTTAGTCTTACGAAAATAGTTCACAACTGGGGAAGGGAATGCAAGCATTGAATAAGTGTCAAAGTAAGGATGTACAAACAAGCCCTGCCTCTAAGAGTATACCTAGAGTACTGCATCCAGTTTTGGTCACTACACTATAAAAAAGATGTTGAGACTCTAGAAAAAGTGCAGAGAACAGCAACCAGGATGATGAGGGGACTGGAGACTAAAACATATGAAGAATGCACTACTCCTATTGCTACTCCCACCTAAACACAGGAATATTTTCAAATAATGATTAACACTTGCTAAAAGCTAGATAAGGATCAATGGAATTCAAGGAAAGTTGGACTCAGCTTGGTTGTGGCTATGTAGAGATTCTAGGCTGATTCCTCTTTTAATTCTACCTCCAGGTCCTTACCTTAGAGATGATCAGAAGTCATACTTCAATAATTAGTGGGTGACAAAGCTGCATGTTTTTTTTCATCTTATGCAAATATAATCTGAAAAAGTACAGCCGATGCAATTACACCCTTGTCATTTTCTATTTTGCCCACTTGCGCTTATAATTTAGTAACAACTTTTGGCAAAAACCAGGAGCCACCTCAAAGGCTTAGGGACCATCCTAGAGAGGTTGAACACTTTTTGAAGAATTAAACAGCTCCTTGGAACAGAATAGAGAAACAGAAATAAAGACATTTCATAACAATGCTGATGTGTTAGTTGACTCATGAGATTGACAGTAAAAATATCTGTGTTCATAGTACAGAAAGTGACACTTTTATTCCACTCACATTGTGACTATGACTTTTCAAAATTGGCATGAATCAAGATATGACTATCCTATTTTTCAGAACTCTGTAATGCAGTTCTGCAATCACACACACACACATATACACACATAGATCAACAAAATATACCCTCAAGATTACAATTTTCTATGGAAATTTCTATATCATCAAGACATGTACACTTTCCCCCCACTCCTAAAAATAGAAAAAGAATCATGCTTTATACCTTATTTATACCTTAGGAGATAAACATAGAAAACTGCACTTAAAAATATCAAATTATTGTAGATACAGTTCATCAACACTGGGGAAAAAGTGATAAAACAGCAAAAATGTTATTGGACATGTTTTTTAATCCATAATACCAAAATAGAATGATCTTGTATACTAATTTATGGTCTAACTTAGAATGCTCTTCTAGCCAGCCCATGTTAAAAAAATTAAGAAAAACAGATACCTGAGAGGAGGAAATGAAGTCATTCTTCTGAGACAAACATCTGTAATTAGCACATTTAGCAGATCCATACATCATTTAATCATCAATTTCTCCCGTATGGTGAGATAGGTGATGTAATTCCTAGTGATAACATTTTTTTGCAAATGTGTATGTACCAAATTAACAGACAAAATTCAGGTAGGTATTCTTTTTTTTCTTATTCTTTTACTCTTTAGTAAAGCCTTTTCTCTTTGGTGATCCAAAAAGAGAGCAGTTTATAACCTTTGTTTAATTTGTACCATCTCATAAGACAAGAAAGCATGTCATATTCCATCAACAAGAAAAAATATTATGTATGAAAGAAGAGAAATGTATTTGACCCTCCCCCCCACTTTTAAACATCACTTTTAATGTTCTTTATGCAGTCACACACACACACACTCAATTGGAAAGAAAGAAAGAAAGGAAGAAAGAAAGAAAGAAAGAAAGAAAGAAAGAAAGAAAGAAAGAAAGAAAGAAAGGGGAGGGAGGGAGGGAGAGAGAGAGAGAAAGAAAGAAAGAAAGAGAAAGAAAGAAAGGAGGGAGGGAGGAGAAGGGAGGAACAAAGGAAGAAGAAGGAGAGGGAAGTAGACAGAAAGAAAGAAAGAAAGGAGGGAGGGAGGGAGGGAGAGAGAGAAAGAAAGAAAGAAAGGATGGAGGGAAAGAGCAGAAAAAAGAGAACTAAACATTCCAACATTCTTTTATTATCATCATCTCCCTTCAACGCTCCCTGTCTCTCATCTATCTAAAAATAATTGAACTGCATCACAGCTGTAAAAAAAAAAAGTTTGTCCACTGTGCCTTACATTATTGCATTGGTTTTTTTCTCTGTGTGACTCATAGCTTAACGAAGCAAGTAAGCTGATAAAACTGGTGAGGGGCAAGACAGCCCTCCCTCAACATCACCAACTTGATCCAAATCATACCCTAATGAGAACAGGACTCCTAACCAAAGATCCTGCAGGCTTCTTCATGCAATTACCAGTGTCCCATGTCATTTCATTCTCAAAACTAATGCCATTGGTGCTTTTGGAAGGTAAAGTATTATAGGAAGCCTTCTTTTGAGCATTGGGGTTTTGTGACTCAAACACTGGAAAAGACATAATGCTATTTTTTTAATGACACCCACTTTACAATTGAGAAAAACATATAAACTATACTGTAATTGTTGGAAGAAATATCCATCTGGTTCAGTTCCAAGTCTGGAGAAAGACACTGGAAATATGGAGGCTGTTTGGAAAGATAGTTTATTGATGGACAGAACTACATGGGTTTGAAGTCCTGGGCAGCTGAAGATACAGAGTGGAGAATGAGGGTTATTTATACTCTTTCTTGGGCCTTGCCCTTGAGCTGCCTATTGCTGTGGCAAGAGCATGTAATTCTATTGGTTGCTGTAGGAGGTCACTGCTAACTTTGTGGGTTGTCTGAGTCTCAGGCTTGGTTGAAGCTTGCTGGGTGATGCAATGAAGGGGCTTGTTGTGTCATGTAGTGAGCTCTGCTTCTAGATGGTAGAGGGCTAATCCTATTATGTCCTGGAATGCCATGTCTTAATCCCAACAACCTGGAGCTGAAGGTCTTTTGTCTTGTAGATTGGCTGGCCCAGTTCTGCTGGGGTTATTAAGAAAGGTGGGGGCTGCTTTCGAAGAGCATGTTTCTCCTTTAGGGAAATATAATATTCTGCCTTTTTTTTTTTTCCAACATTTCCCAAAATATTTAATTTTTCTAGGAGAGGGGTGGGTGCTAACTTTCCACACAAAAATAGGAAGAAACCAATTGAACGGCTAATGATTTTTTTAAATATATACATTGAAACAGTATTTTTATTTGCTGTTTAGTAAGATTATAAGGGATTGTTTGGAGAAATATGTGGTATCTGTGGGGTGGAGACAAGATATTATAAGTGTGAGTAAATTTGATTTTATTGAAGCTTGTCGATGACTGTAATAAATATTTTATCTTATTTATCTTCGCATGGCTCATATTTATTTAATTCATTCACAGATCTGTTATTTTGAATTTGTGCACAACTTTCTTGTTTTCTAATTACCTGAATATTCTGTGTTTTGCAGAGTATCTATATATTGATTGAAGACTAGCAGAGCATATCTGTAAACACCTACTAGCAGCCAGAAGACACAATGAAAATTCCTTAATGTCACAATCAGAGGTGATAATCAGCAGATTCAGATTCTCCAGTTCTGGAGAACCGGTAACGGAAATTTTGAGTAGTTCGGAGAATCGGCAAATACCACCTCTGACTGACCCCACCCCCCTCTATTCACTGTCTCCTGAGTCCCAGCTGATTGGCTGGGTCTTCTTTGCTTGCCCTGCACAGGAGAAGGGAGCTGGAAAGCAGGTTCGTAGGATGGGGAGGGAGTGGAATTTTTCAGTAACCTTCCCCCAGGAGTGGAGAGGGAATGGAGATTTTTACAGTATCCTTCCCCTGCCACACCCACCAAGCCATGCCCACAGAACCAGTAGTAAAAAAATATTGAATCCCACCACTGGTTATAACATATGGAAATATTCATCTATAGTTTCCAACTGGGAAACTGTGAGCATCCTAGACCAAGCTAAATCCAAAAATTTCTCAGAAACTTGTCATTCAAACAAATCAGCCATTAATAGATAGATAGATATAAACTACACTGACAAAATAATTCTAAAGAGAGACTAAAGAAAGCTAAGAAGCTCAAAAACAAAAACATCCTTTCCAGCAACAAACACCTAAATAAGCATGGATTAAAACCAAACAAACAATCAGAAAGCAATACTCTAATCAAGAAACTACCAAGGAGATGACCATACTTCCACTAACACTGGTGGGGCAATATACTATATATAAACAGGCAGCAAACCAGAGGTGGGATGCTACCAGTTTGCACCTATTCACCAGAATCAGTTGTTAATATTCTAAGCAGTTCGGAGAACTGGTTGTTTGAAGAAATTACTGGCCTAATCCTGTAAGGAAGGCAGGAAGGAAACATTCTGGTGTTGCTTACAGAAACTGCCTCTCTGTTAACCTTCATTACATTCTTGGCAGGATTAGACTTCCTGTCTCAGGAACAACTCTGGAGTGTTTTCCCCCTCCTTTGCTGGTTCTTTGCTTATGTGGAGTGACCATTCAAAGTTACAATGGCACTGAAAAAAGTGATTTATGACCCTTTTTCACACTTATGACTATTGCAGCATCCCCACAGTCATGAGAGGCCAGGCGAGGAGATGCGTGTCTCAGTGTGAGTGATATTGAATTGGCCACACCCAGCCAATAACATGACCACCAAGCCACATCCACCAACTAAGGCATGCCCACAGAACTGGTTGTTAAAAAATTTGAATCCCACCCCTACAGCAAACCCCACATTCACTAGCACTGATGTTACCTAGTTGGGTAATGAAACATCTGCAAATAAATAATCAAGTGCAAAGTACACCAAGGACTCCCCAGTTCAACCTTGAAATGTGTATATTCTCTTCTCTTCTATGTATTGATTGAATCATAGAATAAAAAGCTGTCAGGGAATATTTAGATCATTGAGTCTAACCTTCTGCTCAGTACAGGAATCAAGATTAGAATATCCCCAACAGATGGCTGTCTGTTTGAACACATCTGTGGTGTCTAGAAAGGTCAGGAGCAAAGGGCCTAAAACCACGCCAGTTCATTGCAGTAAAAAGTCATGGGAGTCAATTGCTACTTGCAGCCAAAAATGAATATCTCCTAATGTGTTATGCTGTGGTAGAAAAATGAGCAATGATATGAACCTTAAATTACGGGGGGGGGGGGNGAGAGAGGGAAAGAGAGGGGGGAAAGAGAAAAGGAAGAGACAAGAAAGAAAA
Organism: Laticauda laticaudata; assembly: GCA_004320025.1. Lineage (NCBI taxonomy): Eukaryota > Metazoa > Chordata > Lepidosauria > Squamata > Elapidae > Laticauda > Laticauda laticaudata. Next base: position 11,183 of record BHFT01059922.1, read on the forward strand.
GGAAGTGAAAGGGGAACAAAATAAAAAAGGAGAGAGAAAAGAAGAAAAGGGATAGACAAAGAAAGTGGGAGGATGGAGGAAAGGGACAGAAAGAAAGATAAGAAAGAAAGAAAGAAAGAAAGAAAGAAAGAAAGAAAGAAAGAAAGAAAGAAAGAAAGAAAGAGAGAGAGAGAGGGGGGGGAATATAAATAAATAAATACACAGATACAGACACACACACACACACACACACACTTACACTCACAGGGGTATGAAAAGTGGAGAAGTGCTAGGGCCTGAAGGAGGAACGAGAGAAAAGTAAAGTTCTACACTTAGGCAAGAAAAAACAAAAGTACACATATAGACTGGAGGAAACCAGTCAGTAACTGTGAGAGGGATCTTGGAGTCTTAGTGGACAACCAGATAAATATGAGCCAGCAGTGTGCAGTGGCAGCCAAAAAAGCCAATGCAATTCTAAGTTGCATTAACAGAGGTATACAACCAAGATCAAGTGATGTACTAATACCACTCTATAAAGCCTGAGTAAGACCACACCTGCATCTAATCGCCACACTATAAAAAATATGTTGAGATTCTAGAAAGAGTGCAGAGTAGAGCAACCAGGATGGTTAGGGGACTGGAGATTAAAACAAATGATGAACAGTTGCAGGAACTGAGCATGGCTAGTTTAGTGAAGAGAAGGACCAGTGGAGACAGGATAGCAGTCTTCTAATATGCCACAGAGAGGAAGGGGTCAAACTATTTTCCAAAGCACCTGAAAACCAGAAATGGAACAATGGATGGAAACTGATCAAAGAGAGAAATTCAACCTGGAAATAAGGAGAAACTTTCTGACAGTGAGAACAATCAACCAATGGAATAGCTTGCCACTGGGAGTTGTGGAAGCTTCATCACTTGAGACTTTCAAGAAGAGATTGAAATGCCATTTGCCAGAAATGGTGTAGGGTCTCCAGCTAGGGCAGGGAGTTGGACTAGATGACCTACAAATTCCTTTCCAACTCTGTTAATCTAATCTAATCTAAACTAGAGGAAAATGTGGAAAGTAAAGTATTCCTAATGATGGTAGGAGCACTTGGGGCGGTAATAAAAAAGCTGGGAGACTGACTCAAACAATCTTAGGAATGACATCAGAGCTCTCTGTTCAGAGGAGTGCAATGCTAGTATTGATCTTGGTAAAATTTCACAACCACCAGAAAACGATTTTCTATATTTCTCTGGTTCCATTGTCAAACAAGTTTTATTTTGGGAATTCAGTGTCTTGAGATCATTATTTTATGTATTTTACACTCTGGAATAAAACTGAGCAGCTCCTGATTGTTTTCTGTGACCATCCTTTCAAGTATCTGGAGAAAAAGAACAACCCAAAGTTATCATCTCTTTTCTCATCCATGTTTTCTCACGGATATACACTTGCTTTGTTCCATCAGTTTCTCCTTTTACGTCTACTTCATCACTGCTGTTTTCTAAACCTGTTTATTTTCCTGAATAATGTAAGCTTCCTTAACTGGAGTGCTGAGAAACAGACACAATACTTGTGTTGAAATCTGACCAACACAAAAGATACTGGATAAGCATTTCCATACATATACATCATCAAGCAATGCCTATTCCTACGTATGAAGATGTCAAAACACTACATAATTGATTTCAAACCATCATGACCATCACCACCACCAACTTCATCAATCATCTTCGAGACCAGGGGTGTCAAACTCAAGCCCCGGGGGCCAGATCCAGCCCGCAGGGTAATTAGATGTCTCTGCTGGCCACCCTGGAAATGGCAAAAGACTGGCCTGCGATGACTCTGCCAGCAAAAACAGAACTCAGGTGGGCTGCACACAGCCCTCTTGAGCTCTGTTTTCATTGGCAGAGGGTTAAGCACATGTCACACTGAACCAACGGATGCAAAGAGGATGTAAAACGGACAAAAAAGCTTGCCATCCATTCGAAAATGCGATGTTCTCACTGCCTCCGTTTTGCTCTCCTCTCTATCAGCGTTCCAGGCATCCGTTATTGACGTTTCATTGCTCCAAAAGTTTTGGGCCTGCCCAAAATTTTGCGTGGAGAAATGTATCAAGTTCATACCATTTTGCATCGTGCTACGCGAATGGCTGCTACGTCAATCCTGCTACGCAACCGCTACGCATCCGTTCGCATCCGCAGTCTATATTTGCTGTAGGCATTCCGCTGGTGCATGCCGCGCATATCGCATCCGCTCGCACGCAGGGAGGAAGCGGACGACGGGACCGCGGAGATGGCGCAGACGGATGGCAGACAGACGTATGCAGCCAACGTGAAACAAAGCGTTTAAAATGATGGAAAAAACATTCGCAGAGGGGACCATCTCAGATATTAAGGATGTCTACAGGATTGCCTAGAGGATGCCTAGAGGATGCAAAGGGACACCTATACTGCCTATAAAAGGGGGACAACTCGCCTGCATCTCACTTTCAGAACACGCAGGGCCAAAGCTGTGTGCAGACTCTGCACGTTCATCTGACTCTTCCTATTCTCACAGATCCCAGTCATGTCCACCGTGGATTATGTGAACAAAGGTTCTTTCGGCAGCCACGCATGCCTTTGCAACAGTCGCAAAACCAATCTACAGGCTCTGTGAATTCTACTACGGGAAGAAAAGGAGGCGCCCCAAAAAAAGTTGGGTCCAAGATGGTTTGGCCAGAAGAGCAGCAGGGGACTGTAGCAAAAGCTGATGTGGAGCTCAGGAGCGAAGACACTCATGCATTCCAGAACTTCATGAGGATGCTCCAGCCATGTTTGATGAAATTGTGCAGCAACCTGACACCAGGTTGACCAAGACAAACACGAACTTCTCGGCGCCAGCCTGGAACCTGGGCTCAAGGTGGCACTCACTGTCTGCGCCACCTTGGCCTCAGGGACCACAACAGGAGCATGCGTATGGCTGGAGGGTGGCACCACAACACATGCAGCTTTGTGGTCAGAGAAGTGGTGCAGGCCATCATTGAAGAATACCTGGAGGAGGTCTCCAGTGTCCTCCATAAGAGGCTGGGAAGAAAGTTTGCAGAGCAGTGGTATCAGAGAGGTGGAAATTTTTTCCCACACCGTTGGAGCCATAGGATGGGAAGCACAATGGCCTGCAAAGCTCCAGCCAAGTCAGGGTCCACTTATTTTAACTACAGGGGCTTCTTCAGCATCAAATCCTTCGGCATGGTTTGATGCTGACGACAAGTTCATGTGCATCGATGCTTCAGGCAACGGCTCACCTTCAAAATGCCCAGGTGTACAACGCCAGTCACTCTTCAGAGGGGCTGGAAAGCAAGCACTCATGGTGGCTTCCCAGATCCAGACCCGCTGCCCAACGACACGCAAGATGTGCCTACTTCATCATGGGGGATGACGCCTTCTCCTCACAACCTACTTATGAAGCCCTACAACCTCCAAATACCTACCGTAAAGAGAGGATACTTTCACTACAAGGCTGTTCAGGGCAAGACGGGTGTGGAGAACGCCTTTGGCATCTGGCCAACAGGTTCAGGTCCTCTCTAGCCCAACGTGACAGCACAGCCAGAGACCATGAGGGAGGATCGTGGAACGTTGCTGCATGCTGCAAATCTCATGTGCACCCGCCTACCCAGTCTTGCAGAACAGGCTTGGACCGTCAACAAGGCAGATGGGGACATGGAGCCTGGGAATGGAGGCAAGGGCAAAACCTGATCGACACTGGAGGAAGTTGCAAGGCCCAACAAGCTCACGTGAGGCGAAGAAGCAGGCAACCTCCTGAAACACTGGTGCAACTCCCAGCTGGAGCAGTGGAGGTGGCAAGACAAGATGGTAATGCTAATGGATGCTTCCTTCAGCTGTCTCATCACACGGATGAGATTGGGCATGTATGTTTTTGGTTTGGCCTAAATGAAAGGGCTTTAATAAAGAGTTGTGTTTATGTTGACATGTGTGGATAATTATTACATTATTATTGATAATAAAGGGCTGTAGGTGTGGCACCTGGGAGGGTGGACCATACAGTCCCACTATGCTTGCACTGGAGGTTTATCTATCCCATTCTGCTATCCTAACCCATCCCACAGCTATTTACCCATCCCACGGTATCCCTACCATCCCAAAGCTATCCTTACCCATCCCAGCATGCAAAGCTTAAACCATTTCTAAAAGTTTCCAGCAAGATTTTATAAAAAAAAGAAATGAGCAAGTGTGTGAATCATAAATTAGACTTTATTAACACAAGGCTATAAACAACAAAAATGAGTCCTCTGGCACTCCTCTTGTCGCTCAGTCTCAGGGATGAAGGGTGCAGGTGCTGTGGAAGGTGGCTGGTGCTGGAGGCTTGTCATCAGCCTCCTCCAGAAGCAGAAGCAGCAGAAACCCACGCCAGAAGAGGGAGCCCGTGCTGGCAGAAGCCCCAGCAGAACCAGAGTGAGGGCCAGGGGGCGGGATGGTAGCCGCTGTCCTCTTGCTAGCGCAGCACAGAGGGCTGAGTGCTTGCTGTGGCTCCGCATGGTTGTGGGGTTTGCTGGCTGGCAGGGAGGCTTGGCAGGAACCAAGGCTGGCAGGAAGGGTAGCAGGAAGGCTGGCAGGAAGGCTGGCAAGCAGCTTGCAGGCAGGCAGGACCAAGGCTGGCAGACAGGCAGACAGCAAGGCTGGCAGGAAGGCTGGCAGGCAGGCAGGCACCAAGGCTGGCAGGAAGGCTGGAGGGAGGCAGGCACCAAGGCTTGCAGGGAGGCAGGCACCAAGGCTGGCAGCAAGGCTGCCAGCAAGGCTGGCAGGCAGACATGCAGGCAGGGCAGGCAAGGCAGCCAATCTGTCCGGCAGCAGGTCTTTCCTTCTGAATGGCGACCTGCTTCCGAGCTGCTTCCGTTATATTCCGCGGGGCTGATGCAATGCATCCTCCAACATGCGCAATTAACGCCAGGGCATCCGCTAGGCTTCGCTGTGCATCCGCTGTGCATCCGTGTGCATCCGCTGTGCATCCGCCCATCCGCTCGGCGTCCGTTCTGCATCCGCTGTATCCGTTCCGCGTCCGCTTTGCTGAAGCCGCCCAGAAGCCCTGCGGATGTGCCATCCGCTCCCATCGCTTCCATCCGCTAGGCTTCCATTCCGCATCCCTTTGCATCCCCACCTGCGTCCTCGCCGCGTCCGTTCCTTTCCGTGTTATCCACTCCAGTTATGCAAATTTTTGCCCCTTTTGAGAGCGGATAACAACGGATGGAACCTTTTGCTCGTCCGCTGTGTCCTTTTTGCATCCGTTGGGCAGTGTGACATGGGCTTTACTTACAGGAGGCCGTTGCAGCCGAAAACGGAGTTCAGGAGCCTGTTTTCTCTGGCAGAGGGCTTGGGCCACCACAGGCACCCCTGACACGAGTGATGGCGACCTGACCACACCCATTCTGGCTACGCCTTCTGGCCCTCCAGGGTAAAATACAATTCTGATGCGGCCTTCAATGAAATCAAGTTTGACACCCCTGTTCTAGACCATTGGTTGATTATATACCATCAAGTCAATGTCAACCCTTAACAGATCCACATACCTTCTCCAGGATATCATCTATAGCAGAGGTGGTATTCAGCAGGTTCTGATCAGTTCTAGAGAACTGGTAGTGGAAATTTTGAGCAGTTCAGAATACCACCTCTGCCTGGCCACACCCCCATCTATTCTATGCCTCCTGATTCCCAGCTGATCGGCTGGGTTTTCTTCTGTTGCCCTGCACAGGAGAACAGAGCTGGAAAGCAGGTTAGTGGGGCAGGGAAGGAATGGGTTTTTGCAGTAACCTTCCCCTGGAGTGGCGTGGGAATGGAGATTTTGCAGTATCCTTCCCCTGCCATGCCCACCAAGCCATGCCCACCAAGCCACGCCCACAGAACTGGTAGTTTAAAAAAAATGAATCTCACCACTCATCTATAGACCAGGGATATATCTTCAAAATATTTTAATTATACACCAAATAATACAAAGGATAATTTCTGATCTATAATCATAGCATCTATAGTTTGTCATATTTTGGGAGGAATAGGTTGTCTGCACCTAGCTGTAAGGCTGGGTCATTTATTGAGGAAAAAGCTATCATTATGTGTGATTGAGCTTCAAACACTATTTCACTATCAAGCCCATTATCAGAAAACACAGTGACATTAGAATACTGCATGCTGTTACTATAGATACCTGCACACTTACTAACTGTTCTATGTGTGGGGATCCTGGTAACTTTCTACTTAGTAAAAGATGTTTGTGTACTGTGTTAGACATAATTATGTGAAGCAGGCTAGAGAATCATTTGAATGCTTTGAGCTTTCACCAAAAGTCATGAAGCTTTGAGCTTTCACCAAAATAAATGAAAATGTTTGCGGCATCAGTTTTGAACTTCAGCAAGCAATGCATTTTCTAAAATTACTCATCACAGTTTTACCACCTGAGATACTAAAAAGAATGTTGCACTTGTACTTTAATATACAAATGTTACAGACATGATATTGATCCCTGCAAGTGTATTCCTAATACTTTTATGCAGGTTATTAACCAAATTCAGGTAAAGGGCCTGTCACATAGGCCGACGGATGCAAAAAGTATGTAAAAAGGACAAAGCGGACGAGAAAATTTTCATAAATTATTAACATTAAGCAACACGTCCAAAAACACTTCCTTGTAAGTAGATTTAAAAATAAAAAATCTACAAACAGAAGGCAGCAAAGTTTGTCTGGGGAAGGCATGTTCTTGACTGTGTTTCATAGAAGGAAGGGCAGAACAATTGATTTTTTACCTGGGATACCTTCTGTCTTTTCTTCCTTTCTCCTCTTTTTTCGTTCNAACAATTGATTTTTTACCTGGGATACCTTCTGTCTTTTCTTCCTTTCTCCTCTTTTTTCGTTCTTCCTCCTTCCATGCATGCTCCTTAAACATTATTGGTACAGGTAGGCCTCAACTTACAAACTATCAACTTCTAAACAGATTGGAAGCCATTCCCTCTGTTTCTCACCTTGACACACTTTGGGGAGGGGAGCTCTGGAATGTCAGACCAGACATTAACACCTTAAGGGCCTGTCACATAGGCCAACGGATGCAAAACGTATGTAAAAAGGACACAGCGGATGAGAAAATTTTCCATCCATTGTTATCCGCTC
>BHFT01059923.1:0-10617 GCA_004320025.1 Laticauda laticaudata
CTCAATGAGCAACTCCTCTGCCTTTTGGTGCTATGCAGTTAATCATGCATTGCTTAAATAGTTTGTTAAGTCCCCATCTTTTATGAGAGCAAGACAATTATGTTTATGAATTGCTAGTATCACCCTCCTGAGTGGTCCACGATCCCTTTGGAGCACTTTCCATTTGGACAATTTAGGAAAAAAGTATTGACTTTTGGGTTTACCTGAATTAAATGCAGGTGTAGGAATCAGGGGAGGGTTAATTTGAAAAGAGCAGTAAAAGAGAAGCACCTTTCTGTACACAACAGAAAGGAAAACATTGACACCACACCCACAAATTAGGCCATGCCCACAGAACTGGTTGTTAAGCAATTTGAATCCTACCCCTGCTGAAGACAATGTGTCAAAATCAGTTTGAAGATTTTATTATTGACTGCATAAAGCTTATTTTATATTCCAATATTGCAGTGATACTCCTCTTATACAAATATGGATTGACAATGATGCTTTGGGATATGAAGAGCTTAGCTAGAATATGAAAGTAACAATAATTCTCCCTATCCCATGGTAACGCTTTTGCAGAAGCCATAACCCTTTTGAGTACGAAACTTCTGCAGTGTTGATTTGGATTTCTCCACAAATATATATACAATCTGATTTAGTAAGAAGATTGTTCAATATTTTTGTGTCCAAAAACAGTGCTATTGTTTTCATTCTCTCTCCTAAGCTACTTTTCATCTCCTAAAGATGTGCCAGCATATATCAAAATGCCATGTATTGGAATTTTATACGTGGAGAATCTTGAGATCCTCCTAGCCCTTCCAGAAAAAAAGTAGAAATGTTCAGGCCATATCTATATATTCCATTTTGGGATTGATGATATGCTATTATGGGCAAATTGAAACCTTTCATCTATTAAGATAGTTTTAAGATAGCACCAATGTTCTTCTATAGAATTCTGGAAAGGAGAAATGAATAAGCATGCAATTGTTGACTTACTATTGTTGAAAATATAAAATCTAAAAAGTTAAAAGTTATCTTTAGATGAAGCAAAAGTTTTCGTGGATTAGCAGAGAACAAAATTATCAATTTTAAATGGTCAAAACAGAAGGTAATTTAAATTGTTAAATCCAGATTAGTGTCTTTCTTGGAGTTAATCCTCAGTGAAATGTGCATTTTAAATCCTGAAAGTTATAAGTAAATGAATTATTTCATTTGTATTCTGACATAATGGAAATGTCAGTTAAGTCTTCTACAAACTTCAAACAGCAGTTGTGAACTCTTACAAAGACGAATAAAATGTATTTAGAATTTTCATTACTGGTTCACTGTATTAATGTTCAAGATTTGGGCTTAGATCAGGAGGTCACTGTCAGAAATTTACCACACACTACCTTCCAAAAAGATACCGTGCTTGTTTTCAGAGACTCAGGACAGGGACAGGTGTGAAGAATTCCTCCTGAATTAAGTTTTTCTAAGGCGAGACTTGCAGTATAACAATTGGGTGCTGTTTTGGGTCGAGAAAGACTGATACCCACTCGAATGTTTTGCAGAGCTGCTGGGAAGATCCTCTTCATTTTCATCTATTTTCCCTCCCTTTGCAAATAAATTACTTTTTTCTGTGTCTGAAAGAAATTTTCAGAAAACGCTATTTTAAGAACTGGGTTTTCTTGTCTGCACGTCTAGAATAGAATAGAATAGAATAGAATAGAATAGAATAGAATAGAATAGAATAGAATAACTCTTTATTGGCCAAGTATGATTGGACACACAAGGAATTTGTCTTGGTGCAAATGTTCTCAGTGTACATAAAAGAAAAGATACAATCATCAAGAATCATAAGGTACAACACTTAATNACAAGCGACAAAGTTACAGTCACACAGTCACAAGTGGGAGGGGATGGGTGATAAGGAGTGATGAGAAGATTAACAGTAATACTAATGCAGATATTGTTGAGGGAATGGACAGTGTTGAGGGAATTATTTGTTTAGCTGAGTGATAGCATTTGGGAAAAAACTGCCCTTGTGCCTAGTTGTTCTGGTGTGCAGTGCTCTATAGTGTTGTTTTGAGTCTAATGAAAAAGCTGCTTTAATTAATGCACCGCGTAAGCAGTTTTACATATATCATTATGCAGACTCTAAATAGCAGCCTGCTCTTGTGTTCCTCAGCATTCAAAGTTTAAAATATTTATGAATTACGGTAATTTTTTAGGACTAACATTTATACCTACCTGGTCTTGAACCTTTACTGGCTAACGATCCTTGGCTTGAAGTCCTAAGTGGAAGTAAGATTGTTTAATCATTCTGTACAAATCTAACATTAAATTTAATATGACTTTAATAAAAGGGGATTCTAGGGGAAAAATTAATATAAATAAATAGATGGGAGTTGAGCAGAAAGATCTGTATTCTTTTCATATGTAAAGTAGTCTTCTCTTAGATATTCACTGATGAGAGATTATCCTCTTAATAATTTCCCATTTGCTATTTGATTTCAGAAACTGGTTTTTACCAGTAGACTGGATTTTGGTGCCTTTTAACCCATCTTACCATGCCAACAGAAAATTCCCGAATAGTGTGTCCTACTAATATAATTAAGATGCCCCTTCACATATCACCAAATTAACAAGACAGTATTGCAATGCTATATTTAAAATATATAGAGAAGCGACAGTCACTTGAAAGCAATTGTAGGTATGTAGGGTTGATAATATCTACATGATGAGTTGACCCACGCACTATAAATTATATAACTCTGATCCTGAAAAATAATTGCATTAAACTTGATTAAGCACATCCTAAATAAAAACATTACTGCACTGCTAACAAAATATTATTTACATTGCCTTCCTCAGAGTTCTTATTGAATGGGATGTATTACTTGGAACCTTGACATTCATGGGCAATCCAGCTCCAGCTGCTTTTTGAATACAAAAATGATAAACACAGCATCACATTGCAAGCTCCTCCCCTTTTGGGACATGCATGTGACATCATGATAGATTATCAAAGGAGGCAGAATGTGGAATGCAGCGAGGTGGCATCATACACATTCAATATATTTTCTTTTTGTTTGTGCACACTTCTTGGTGCACAAACATTTACCCATAGTAGGTCGAACAGTAAGATTGTAGTAATATCACTGATGGCATCAAAATAACTTTCCTTGAAATATTATCAACCCAAATCAATCCATTGTAGGTTGAAGGCCTTTTCATTGACCTGGATGATTGAGTATCTCCACAGAGATTCAGATAAACAGGTTACAGTAGGTGCTTCCATGGTGTAAACTCTATTCCTTGTGCACTTTTTGCAAGTTTACCTGGCACGGCTACCTTCATTAGGTGTTCCTTTTTGCCCTCTTAGCAAGGCCTGAATATTTGGAACTTCACTTTCAATCTGGGCCGTTGGCTTATAATACAACAGGTCACGGCTGGTCATATCAGAGCGTATGAAATTGGAGACAAACTCTTTCTCTGAAATACAAAAGATATAATGTAAAGGTTCCCCTCGCACATATGTGCTAGTCGTCTCCGGATCTAGGGGGCAATGCTCATCTCCGTTACAAAGATGAAGAGCCAGTGCTGTCTGAAGACATCTCCATGGTCATGTGGCCGGCATGACTAAACATTGAAGGTGCACGGAATGCTGAAGGTGCACGGAATCCCACCAAAATGGTCCTTATTTTTCTACTTGCATTTTTCCATGCTTTCAAACTGCTAGGTTGGCAAAAGCTGGGACAAGTAACGAGAGCTTACTCTGTTACGCGGTGCTAGGGATTCAAACTGCTGAACTGCCAACCTTTCTGATGAACAAGCTCAGTGTCTTAGCCACTGAGGACACTTTAAAAGATAAGCTTTGCAACTTACTTTTTTGGCTCAGCAGTGAGCAATCTGATTATATTTACATTTCACTCATGTATGCTTTGCAACTGAGAGTGTTGTGGGTACATGAAAAGGATCAATTAAGACCCACAGCCAGTGGGGCAAACTCTGTTTCCCTCTCTTTGTAGCTGAAGAACGTCTCTTTCATTCTCTTTCAAAATTAGAGAGTATTCCAGACAGATGTAATCTAGAGAATTTTCCTAGAAACAATGTTTCAGGCTCTTCTTCTACCTGCACACCATTGTGCTTCAATTTATAGTTTGTCTATTTTGCATCAGATCTGTTTCTATATCCAGTTGATACAACTTAAAAAGATGTAAGAGTGATAATCATCTTTCTCTCTAAATGAAACAAGATATGATGATTCTTCTCATTTGGTAGACTGAAAATAAAAGAAAGGGTTGTTTTAACAGTCATGTTAATGGTAATGAGCCAGCTCATTAAAGCAGCAATTAGCAGTAGCATCATAATTAGGTTCATGTAAAAGCCTGAAAACTGGTGTGTGGCTTTAAGGAATAGCAAGGCCTTCAAAAGCACTTCTTCCAAATACTTTTCAAAGTGTATTGTGCACTTAAAACAAACTTGATAATTGATACAATAAGCAAAACAAAACACATTGTGTGCAACTATAAATGTATTCTCTTACCTTTCACACTTGCCTTGGATAGCCACCTTTGAATCCCTCCAATGGTATCTGTCTGTAAAATGTCACAGAGTTTTTCTAGGACCTAGAATCAAGATGCTCATATTAGGTAGTAGCTTTGACTGTCTTATATACAACTCTATCTTTTTAATGTTCCAGTTCAATTTGACAGTATTGCAAAAAAGGTATCAATATTTTTCTTTTTAAAACTCTATTGATTTTATCCCTGACTGGGTTTCTACTGAGCCAGACATGAGTTCAAATTATTTACAAATGCTGTATGCACAATGTAAAGTAATTTAGCCTTCATAATGTGTAACACCTAACATCACAGTGGCACAGTGGTTAGAATGCAATGCTGCAGGCTATTTCTGCTGACTGACAGCTGCCTACAATTTGGCAGTTCAAATTTCACCAGGCTCAAGTTTGACTCAGCCTTTCATCCTTCCTAGATGGGTAAAATGAGGACCCAGATTGTTGGGGACAATATGCTGGCTCTGTAAACTGGTTAGAGAGGGCTGTAAAGCATAAGTCTAAGTGCTATTGCTAAGTGCTATCACGCTTGCCATACTTTCATTTTCTAAGATTTCAGATACTTAAACTGATAAAGTTTAGTGTTTTAAACACTAAACTTAGGTGTTTTAGAGAAATACATAATAATAATAGAATTTAATTTTACATAGAACCTTAAACAAATTTTAATGTTGTTGCCAAGAATAGAGAATACAATGACTTTGAGTTTGACAAAGAAAGTACAATATTTTCATGCACCTAGGCAAAATTGCAAAAGACAGTTTCGAGTGGATTCTGGATTTTAAAAAACTTATGTGGATGGAAAGATTAAGGACACCCAGCCTGAAAAGATCTAGCCAAACATTTTTTTAAAAAAACAGTGTGCGTGTGTGTGCATGTCCTTTTTATTCCTGGATAATAAATTATCCGGCAATTTCCTGGATAAGACCCTGTCGTTTCTTGGCAAAATTTCAGAAGTAGTTTGCCATTGCCTGCTTCCTAAGGTTGAAAGAGAATGGCTGGTTTTGTATCTAAGGAAGGATTAGGTCTCACACAGATGAAGAAACTCCTTGGATGAGAAGTAAATTGTCTTCAAAAAAAATAAGGAAATCTAGTTGCCTCTTTGGGACAACCATGACATGGATGACTGAGAATCTCCATAGACATTAGATCTCACCGTTCCTGTTTCTAGCTGGTGTAATCTTTATTCTTTTTTGCCATTTAGTAATCATCCACATTTTTGCCACCAAAATTTAGAAGAAGAAGAAGAAAAAGTGCACCAGTATTGGGTGTTATTGACTAAATAATACAATATTACTACATGGTTCTTATTTAACAACTATTCTTTCAATAATTGTCTGAACTTGTGACATTGCTCAACAAGTGATACTTTCAACTGGTTCTTGACGTTTCAGCCATCACAATGCCCTGGGCAATTACATGATCGTAATCTGAGCGCTCAACAACTAGCCCAGATTTCTGACTGAAGGAATGTTCCCTCAATCAAGGATTGCCATTTATCCTTGCTGGCTTCCCTCAATCAAAGACAGTGGGGAAGGCAGCAGGAAATCAGCAGTCCTGTTTATGTGAAGTTCTTGCTTAATGACCTGCATAGATTCACTTAATGAAGACAGTGACTAGGGACTGCCAGAATTGAGTTGGGGACAGCTGTCCTGAAAAATTTATGGGTTTTAGAGAAGTTGAAACATTTGTTTACATTCAATACCCAATTATTTCATCAACCATCTGCATATTTTTACTATTAGTTTCAATTAAGTAGTGACAATGCAATTAAAAGAAAAATAAAATTACTGCAGAATACTACCTGATATGTTAAGAGAGAAATTACTGTATAATCCACTGTTTCACAGGAATATTCCTTTAATCTTATCTTTTAAACATCATTCCTCTTTGGCCATCATATTTTAACTTATCTTAACTTATATTATATAGAACCACTTACTGATTGTATCTTACTTTTATTTCTTGATCCAGATAACTTGGGGTATAATTAATATTTTCCCTTAAGTTTTCTTTACGATGCATTCTCTGAATAGGCACAAGTTGGAGGTCCTGAGAAGTCCTACTTTGTGGACGGTCCCCTAAGTATTTTGTCAGAGGTTCATCCTGATGATAAAGCATTATGCAAAGAGAGACAGCGAATATAGATGAAAGCAAAAAGAAAATATTTGCTATGTTTCTGTTCTGGTGTGGTATTGTTTGGGAAAAGAGGAACACCTGAGGCAAGATCTTACCAGAGTTCAGACCTTATCAGTCAAACTGGAGAATTTGACCTTCTTATGCCTTTCTTCCATCCTGGGAAGATGTTACTTCAACTTCAGAGCTTCTGACAGGTTTGTTTTGGTGACCAAGAAATTCCCTTTATGCTCTTTAATCAAATTAGTCTACTAAACACACCAACTACCAGAGAAGTCTATAAGTAAACCCTCATTTCTATAATTATACAATCTCCACAGATACTGGTGTGTGTGTGTGTTTGTGTGTGTATGCGCTTCTGTGCTTTTGAGTTAGTGTGAACACTTGGTGACTGCTTGGACAACTCCCTTCAGTTTTCTTAGAAAGATTTCAGACGTGGTTTGTCATTGTTTTCTTTCTACAGCTGAGAGAGAGTAACTATCCAAATGTCACCCATCTGGTTTCATCCCTAAAATGAGATTAGAACTCACAGTATCTGACTTTGTAGCCCAAGGGTGTCAAACTCAAGGCCCGTGGGTCAGATCCAGCCCATGGGGTACTTAGATCAGGCCCGCGGGTGAAGGACTGGCCTGCAGTGCCAGTGAAAATGGAGCTCATATATTATATACTTCTTGCAGCCCTCTGCCATGAAAACGGAGCTCAGGCCACCACAGGAGCACCCCGACAAGAGTGACGGCAAGCTGGCCATGCCCCCCTGGCCATGCCCCCCAGCCCTCCCAAGGTCAAACATAACCCTGATGTGGCCCTCAATGAAATCAAGTTTGACACCCCAGTTGTAGCCTGATCCCTTAAACGTTACACCAAACTGGGTCTACCACAGTTACTATATCGATGTAATTTTTTTAAAAAACCATTTCTTTCCCCAATCATTTCTATAGCATAGAAGCATTGCTGAAATTAGGCTATTTGGGTGGCCTGATCATCAGGCACTAATAATTGTATGTAACCCAAGACAAGAAGTCCTGATTAGTTTAATTAAAACTAAACAGTTTTAGTAAACAGTTCCCCAGGGAGCGATTATAATGGAGGCAAAAGATTCCTCACCCTTTTTCTTAGGAGAGGCGTATTTCTTGCTTGATTTCTCATCTCTTCAAATTCATCTTTAGCAAGATCTGGAATATAATGAAAGTTCCTAAAACATTGAAGTTGAAATTTAAAAGGATGGTCAGCTAATTATACTTCTGTTGAAGAATTCAACAATATGTTATATTTTTATTAATTTGGAGATAGGGAAATAGATGCCCACATTCAAATGTGCAATATTGTAGTGATAGTAACACATATATGCTAGTGTATACACCTTTTTGCAAACCATTCACAGTCTTCTGCTGTTATTCACCACAACACAAACTAGTTGAAACACAACTCTGCCTCTTATATCCTTAGGATCTATAGTTGTAAACCAACAAGGAGTGGCAGAGACTTCATTCCAACTAGATCTTCTCTAGATACTCTTCAGCCATTCAAATTTCTACTGAAAGCATGGAGAAAATTAATACAGACGTCAAAATCTAAGGTGAAATAGGAAAAAGCCAGGTTTTAATTTTGTACAGAAGGATTCAAAGTTCAACGACTTTGTAGTCATGCACATTACTCACGTGGAAGAGTTACTCCAACTCCCTCTGTTATCAATGCTGGCAAAGTATTATTGGGAAAAATCTTATCTGCTGCAGTTCCAAGATTCCTGTAAGGCTGGCTGTATGTTGGGCCTGGCATGATGAAATGCCCTTCATTGTACCCTCGGTCTCGTACGAAGCAGATTGGTGCATCATTTAATCCTGAGAAAGAAAATGAGCCTTGAATATTTTAATATTGAGTTTGGCACAATGGACAGGCAATCTTTTGGGGCCACTGAGCATATTAGGAATTTTAAGAACAGAATGATTTGATTGCTTACCCTATGACTATTATGAAGTGTTGTACCCGAAGATTCTTGACTCTTGACGAATGTATCTTTTCTTTTATGTACACTGAGAGCATTTGCATTAAGACAAATTCCTTGTGTGTTCAATCACACCTGGCCAACAAATAATTCAATTCAATTCTATTCTATTCTATTCTATTCTATTCTATTCTATATGCTATGGTTCCTGTCATGGTTGATGGGCCTACTTGCCATAGCCAACATGCTATGGGACAATTCAACCATTCAATGTAATCATTTAAAATAATTTCAGAATGTTTTAATTTTTGTCAGTCCCATTTCACTTTATCCCTCTTTTTTTGCATCCTTTCTTTAATGATTCTATTCCATCATTTCTTCAATATTATATAATTGTTGTCCTGCGGTGAGTTGTTCCACAATGAATTGGCCACAGTGAGTTGCCCATGGCGCGTTGTCCTAAACCCTTCATGAATGCTTAATAGTCACAAATACAAATATTATATTAATACAAATATTAAATACAAATATTAAATTATTGGAATGCAAACTAGTGAGGTTGCCCCCTGCCACCCCTTCCTGTCTCTGCCAAGTTCATTTTATTAATCTAACTGTTTTCCTGGAGAAAAACAAACAAACAAAAAAGCCGACAGAAAAACAAGGCAGAAGAATTATTAAACCATTTTTATTTCTTTACAGTGCCTCTGAGAGATATAGGAGATTCAGAGGTGTCAATGAAGGCAAATTTGGAAAGTTGTTTTGCAAATCTGCAGTTACGGTAAAAACTATTTTCAATTCATACTGTGTTTTTTTTAATTTAACTTAAGTAGGGTAGGAGATCTGCCAGTTGCCATTGGTTTTGTGTTGTTGATCTCAGTATAAACATATATACAAACATGCAAACATATATAATATATATATACATTCATATATATACAGTATATACAAAGGGAATTTTGTGTTGAATTTTGATTTTAAACAGGCATTTACACATAGTTATGCAGCACATGAACCAGTTCATATCTAAGTGTTATTTGCATGACTGTACAATCATATAATATATACTTTTGTATGAATAAATGAGCCATCATAGGTTAATCATCCCAGAGGAATACTTTCTGTATTAAATGCTGCTGTTCCAGATGTAAATTCACCCAAAAATAAAATTAACTCCGTTAAGTTTCATATTTGACTCAGTCAGCCGGAAAACACTGACATCAATCATTTCAGGGATTAATTGTGATCATGATCAGCATCAGCATCCAACATACTTTTCCATTATGAATATACATTTATGAATCTCAAAAATCTCATAAAAGGTTTAGTGAACTCTAATTGGCTGAAATACCCATGTATTAATCCGTTAACTGACGAATAGTGATTTGCTGCATCAAACAACTTAATTTTCATTTCAGAGTTCATGAGTTAGTTGTTGCTAATGAACCCAAAATGTCAAATATTTCTCAAGTTATGGATCAAGGCCAATTATATAAACTTCCATATTATGATTTGTAAATCATACGTTATGGCTTGAAGTGAAGATGATCCCAGAACATTTAATAAAAAAGCATGCTTAAACAAACCATAGTTTAATGCAATATGTAGCTCCATTGTTATTAGCATCTGCTGTGCTTTCTTAGCAATAGCTTTAGACTTATATACCACTTTACAGTGTTTTGCAGCCCTAAACAGTTTGCAGAGTCAGTTTGCAGTTTGGCAATCGGATAGGTTCTCTAATGGCCAATCTGAGAATGGCCTTTTCGGCCAATCAGAATAGGGAACTTGGAGCCTACCAACTTGGTAGGCTCCAAGTTCCATACATAACACTCCTCCCCCCTTGGTTCAATCCAACGTGCATCACGTAGTCATGCAGGTAGGTGGGGCTTTTTCGAGTTCTGATTGACCTGCGCAGCTCAGTCTCAGTGTGGTCTTCGAGCGGTTCGGATGGGATTGCTGTCTCTCTGTTCCTTCTCCATGGAACTTCCTGGAAGGATGAGTC
>BHFT01059924.1:0-22652 GCA_004320025.1 Laticauda laticaudata
TTATTGATTGCATGTAATATTTTAATTTTCTGAGATTGTGGATTTGGGGTTTTCATGAGCTGTAAGCCATAATCATCCTCAATTATGACACATCACAGCTTGAATTATCTTGGTTTGCATGTAATGAGTTTATCTCATATATTAGTTTCACCTTTTAAGTTGACTGACTGATATAAATGAACTTTTGCATGATATTCTAATTTTTCAAGTTTTACTTGTAAAAGCAGAAAAATGCATGGTGGTTGTGCATATGTTGAAAAGTATAACATTGGGAGAATGAAGACCCACTCCCAGTACAAGTAGTTCTTGACTTACAACAGTTCATTTAGTGACTGTTCAAAGTTACAATGGCACTGCAAAAAGTGACACGACTGCTTTTCATACTAATGACCATTGCTGCATCCCCATGGTCATGTGATTAAATTTCAAATGCTTGGTAACTGGCATGTATTTAGAATTAGAATAACAGAGTTGGAAGAGACCTTGGAGGTCTTCTAGTCTTGTGATGGCAAACCTATGGCATGCATACCATAGGTGGCACATAGAACCATTTGTGCCAGCATGCAAGTTGAAGGCAAACTTACCTCACTGGGCATGTGCATGCCTGACGCCTGATTTTGGGTCGGATTGAGGCCTTTTTCAGCCTCCCAAAGGTTTGAGGGAGGCTTCTGCAGGCTTTGCAGGCCAAAAACTAGCCCCATTTCATCACTTCCTGTTTTTCCGAAAATACCAGAAGTGATGAAACGGGACTAGTTTTTGGCCTGCATAACCTGCAGAAGCCTTCTTCAAGCCTTTGGGAGGCTGAAAAAAGCATCAAACTGACCAATAATCAGCTGTGAGGTGCAGTGCAGGTAAGGGGGCATGGGGGTAGGTGGGTGGGGATTACGCGTGCATGTGTGGGGGTGGGGAGGCATGTATTGCCTTCTGGTGCTGGCACATGAGTGTGAGCTTGCAAGTGCACACACAATTTTGGGCACAGGAGCCCAAAAAGGTTAGCCACCACTGTTCTAGTCCAACCCCCTGCTTAGGTCGAAAGCATCACTTCAGACAAATGATTATCCAATCTCTTCTTTAAAACTTCCAATGTTGGAGCATTCACAACTTTTGGAAGCAAGTTGTTGCACTGATTGTTCTGTCAGGAAATTTCTCCTTAGTTCTAGGTTGCTTCTCTCCTTGATTAATTTCCACCCTTTGCTTGTTGTCCTGCCTTCAGGTGCTTTGGAGAATAGCTTGACTCCCTCTTCTTTGTGGCAGCCCCTGAAATATTGGAAAATTGCTGTCATGTCTCTCCTTGTCCTTCTTTCCATCAATTTCATCAATTTCTGATGGTTGCAGTGTCCTAAGGTCATGTGAACACTTTTTGCACCTTCTGACAAGCAAAGCCAATGGGGAAGACAGATTCAATTTATTAATTTAACAACTGCAGTGATTCACTTAACAACAGTGTCAAGAAAGATCATAAAATGGGGCAAAACTCACTTAACAAATATCTCACTTAGTGGCAGAAATTTTGAGCTTAGTTATGGTCATAGGTCGAGGACTACCTGTACTTGGAGACCAAAAATAAGCCAAAAGGTTAAAAGGGGAAATTGCAAAAGGTAATTGAACCTTCCAAAACATAAGGCAGACATGCTGTAAGAATTGGGAAGAAAAAAAATGTTTCAGGAAATAAAAAGAGACTCCACATTCATTATAAATAGAAAGCAATAAGAAATGGTTCTCTGGAAAAGCAAACACTTTTAAAAATCATAAAATTTAGAGCTAGCTAAATTGTCCCAAAGGTGCTTTTTCAAGAGGCAAGTGAACTTTCTGTTTTTTCTTTGAAGACATTTCACTTCTCATCCAAGAAGCTTCTTCAGCTCTAACTGGCTCAACATTGGAGAACAAACACATCAGGACTAGATTCAGCAGTCCACCTGCATTTAAAAGACAAAGGCCATTCTTTTGAGGACAGCAAAGTCCACATTTTGGACAGAGAGGACTGCTGGTTTGAAAGAGGGGTCAAAGAGGCCATCTATTTCAAAACTGAACAGCCTCTGTCAACAGAGGGGTAGGGAGATGATATCATCTATCTCCAAATCTACAACACAGTCCTTTCAACAGTTCCAAGAAGGCTTCACACCGAGTTGGACCACTCAGGTGACCCTGATGACACAGATAAACCTCCAGGTGACTGTAACAACTCGCTTAAAGAATGCACATAACCAGCTGTCTGCAAGGGGTATAAATCCTTCCATTCCCTCCACCATCCAGTTAGAGCTGAAGAAGCTTCTTGGATGAGAAGCAAAATGTCCTCAAGGAAGAAAAGCAAGAAAGTCCAGTTGCCTCTTGAAAAAGCACATTTGGGACAACCATGATCTGGATGACTTAGAATCTCCATAGACATTCAGTTAGCTAAATGGCTTTTGAAAGAAAGCTAAGACCAAGATCTTTCATTTTCTAAAGTACTGCTGTGTCAGTATTTCTCTAAACAAAACTGCTGTTTGTTACTGAATAGAACATGGCATCAACTGTGTTTGTAACCTAATTTTGGATCATGCAGTGAGGCACATGGTTTTAATTGCAAGAGACATAGCTGGAAATTTGGTTATACACTTTAGGGGGGGAAGGGGGTCATGTAAATGACCCGAAAATCAATCCAGTCCCAACTGCAGGAGGAGTAATTGCAAGAGTCACAGCACTAAATTGTTCAGATGCCTCCACAAGTCTGATAAGTTCACTTTTTATTTCTTCTTCCCAGTGGATATTACTGAATTTGCAATCTAGGAATTCATGTTGCTGTCTCAGGTGGAGTTAAAATATAACTCAATAACTGCATGCATACTGTTTCACTTTCATAAGAAAGCAAATTCTCTGACAGTGAAGAAACGTCTCTCTATTAATTGATTGCTGCAACAAGCTGTTTTTGCCTGATTTTTGAGCTTGGTCAAAAATTAGATAGTTTTCAAAGTTTATCCAAATATTTTAAAAAATGAATATTTTCACCTTGACTTTCTCCTTGATATGATGAAGAACCACGTTATCTTCTCTAAAAATCATCCTTTGAAATAATGAAAATAAGGTGAAAAACAATCCTCTAATGAAACAACATTATCCATGAAACAGATAATGAAACAAACAAATAATGAAGCTAGTCGATAACTGTAATTTAAAAAAAATATTTCTCTCTTTCAAATATAAGAGATATTTTATGATCAAATGAGAATCTTCCCTCAAAGAAAAACCAACTCTGACTTCAACATAAAGTATAATAAACAATGTTTTAAAATTAAGCAGGCAAAGAGGAAGTTAGAGACTGAATATTTCCAAAGTTTTTTGAAATGTCTTGCTCTTTCTTTATCCATACATTGTTTGACTATATTGCTATATATTATATCAATTTGACATTATTCCATAATTTTACACAGTTGCATTCACAGAGATAAGGTTTGGGGTTGGTAAATATACATGTATCTTTTAAACATATTACCAGGGATTGTCTTATCATGAAAAGTTTTTTTTTCCATATGGTGGTCCAGCATGCCTGAGTTGCAGGCACATGCCAACCCGCCAAGGGATTCACAAAGAGCAAAAGATGCCTCTTAAAAATTCGTAAGCAAATGGTTAGAAAAAGGAAATAGGAACAGCTCAAAGGATAATAGGCATACAGTCAAGGAAGGTCTATGTCACAATAATTGGAGACACTAATAATGGTGATTTAACAGTCCTGGAGATTTGATATCAAGATCTCCCAAATCAAAATGGAAATGTCTGTTAATTGAACCAATTTATACCTTCTATCCAGTGGTGGGATTCAAATTTTTTTACTACTGGTAAAAAAATTTTACCAGTAAAATTTGTGGTCGTGGCTTGGTGGGCATGGCAGGGAAAGGATACTGTAAAATCTCCAGTCGGAGGTGGGATTTGCCAGTTCTCCGAACTACTCAAAATTTCCACTACGGAAATTCTCCAGAACTGGTCAAAGCCTGCTGAATACCACTCTGCTTCTATCATTATCACATTTTCATCTTCCTTTGCATGACCTATTCTTTAGCTTTAATCATACGTGCACAGAATTGTAGAAGAATGAAGGATTCCATTCATAGACAGCTCTGTCCCTCATTCCCCTCCCTTCTTGAATCAGGATTCCATCTCTCTGGAACTTCCCTTATCTTCCTTGAAGGAAAACACCCATGGATCTTTCTTCTCCTTCTCTGAACCAGAAACCAACAACTGCTTCACACATTCATGTCAATTTTATTCTCCAACTTTTCTTTCCTGCCACTCTCTTCTACAAGTCATTGTAGTTTGCATTTTCTCTCCATTCTTTCTAGGCTCTTCCAATTTGGGTTACCAATAAAGAAGAACATTTGTAGCCTATGGTTGAAATGAGGGTCCTTGGTGCTCTCTGAGCTTGCTTGTGTTTTTGCTGATGTTTCATTACCTTAAGGTAATATCATCAGTGCTCGTGAGGAGTGCTGTTTGCTATCAGTTTATGTTCTGGTGACTTGCCTGTCTGTCTGGGTGGAGTTAAAGCAGGGGTGTCAAACTCACGTCATCATGGCAGTGTCACATGACATACTGGGACTTTTTTTCCCTTCACTAACCAGGTATAGGCATGATGCATCTGACCTGTGGGCTGGGACTTTTAGAACCCTAGGTTAGAGATTCTTTGGTTGGACAGTTTACTTTATTATCAATAGACACATAGACATTAACAACATCTATAGACTATGCAAAAAAGATAATCAGCCAGCCCAAAAGAGAACAAATAGACTTCAGTAACTCTCCACTAGTAATCAGCACCCAGATCAGCATAGATTAACCTCAAGGTTAACTTCAGACCAACAATCAAGTAAACAATATCCCAATCAAGAAACTGCCAAAGAGCCATCAGTAAACAGCCCAACCATAGAATCTCTAAGACCACTTCCACCCACACTGACAGAGCAAGCCTACCAGAATGGACACCAAACATAATTCCTTACTAGCACTGATGATGTTACCTAGTTAGAGTAATGAAATGTCTGCAAGAAAACAGGCAAGCTCAGAGAGCACCTGGACCAGAGGTGATATTCAGCAAGTTCTGACCAGTTCTGGAGAACCAGTATTGGAAATTTTGAGGAGTTTGGAGAACCGTCAAATGCCACCTCTGACTGGCCCTGCCCCCATCTATTCTCTGCCCCCCGAGTCCCAGCTGATTGGCTGGCTCTTCTTTTGTTGCCCTGCACAGGAGAAGGGAGCTGGAAAGCAGGTTAGTGGGGTGAGGAGGGAATGTCGATTTTACAGTATCCTTCCCCTGCCATGCCCATCAAGCCACGCCCATGAACCCACACTCACCAAGCCACGCCCACCAAGCCATGCCTACAGAATTGGTAGTAAAAAAAATTGAATCCCAACACTGACCTGGACGCCTCAATTTTGGGTTAAATTGGCAGCATGTCCTGCACCACTAGGGTTGGACCAGTGGGAAAGCTGTCTACATCTACCCCACAACAGCTGCTGTTTTAACCACGTCCTTGATGGAAGGCAGGCTGGTAGAATTTTTTTTTCTGCAATTAACTATCTGCTGAAATCTGTATCTGTCTTGTTTGGTTACAGTGCCAAATCAGACAGTTATGGAGGTGCAAATGACAGACTAAATAATTTCTTTGCAGAATTTGTAGAGGAAGGGATAAATTACAGTTGAACATTTTAAAGTGGGAAGCACAGCTGAGTGAATGTGCACCTTGAGTGCTGATGGTAACCCTGTTGAAATAAAACAGTCATCTTGTTTTGTCTTCTTTGCCCTTCATTTCTTTTCTTCCTCTATAATATGTTTGGCAGAATGCTGGAGATCAGCCAATAAGCAGAAATGGTGTCTCCCTTCATATTTTTTTTCCCTTACAAAGGACAACCTGCCAAGGTCAGGCACTTCTTACCAAAGACTAGAATTTCCTTGGCTTGATAGATGGCTCCTTTATTTTGCTGTTGGATAGCAAGGTCTGTTTTGCAGGGCAGATAATTACCAAGGTCAGTCTGCAGTCAGCAAGAGGCAATGCCAGAAAGCATAAATGCATGCAGTGTGACCAAGAACATCAGAAATTGGCTGTGTTTTAAGACTGAAAAAATATAAAAACCATTTGCTGAGTCTTAATTTCATAATCCAGATTTTGAAAGATAACAAAGCCTATCTAATAATAACCACTCAGGAGAAAATCAATTTTTTTACATCACTGAACAGCCAATCAATAATTGTACAAAGTATCTCAGATAGGATTTGAAAAGCAGAATCAAAATCAGAACTTGATAAGTGGTATTTTGAATGTCCAAAGAGAATAAACCGAGTGATTTAATAAGGGACTTTTAAACTATAGTTTTGAACCAAGACAATCAATGCCAGACTTCTCAAGAGCATGCATGACTGTGAGAATATATATTTTTTCACCTAATATGATGCCAGGCATTGGCCCAGAAATATTGTTCTGAACTACCTTCATGGCCTCTTTGTGTCTTCTCTTTACATTCATGGCTTAATGCCTCTGCCCTTTGTACAACATCGTGCCTGGCTACAATTTATAAGCCTTACCTTACAATTTATAAACAAAATGCATCTTTCTGTGCCTCATACTCCAATGCTACTGACTATGCAATTTTTGTGGTTGCAATTCTTTGCTTTACCTTTTGCACAGTTCACAGGTAGTCCTCAATTTATGACAATAATTGGAATATAAAAATATATTTGTAAGTTGTTACAGTCATATGTCAAGCACCCACAGGAAGCAATTTTCTGGCCTTTTTCCAAGGTAGTCATTAATGCCACAATTGTTAAACAGACAAGGTGATTATTAAGTGAGCCCATTTATGTGAGTGAACAGGGTTTGGGTTTTTTTTGCCAGAAATTGACAAAAAAACATTGCAAATCATGGTCACATAAGCACAGAACACCACAACAGATCAAAAAACATGGTCTACTTGACATGCAGCCACATGACTTGTGTGGGATGGTGTTACCATTTACAATGGCTGGGAAGGGGTGCTGTTTGGGCTGTGAAGGCACCCCTTCTGTGGCCATCATAACTTCAAATCGTCAAAAAAAAAAACTGGTCGTAAGTCAAGGACTACCTATAATTCAAATAATCCATTTCTCTGGAGGGTACATTTCATAAAGAGTTCCCCATTTTTTGTTGTACAGTGATGAATGTCTTTGAATCTAACATCACCCTCTTTCTCTATGACTCCAGGTCTGGGATATACACAAGGGTGGGCTTCAAAAAATTGAGCAACTAGTTCTCTGCCCAGTTGCTGGGTGGATGTGGCCATGGTGGATGTGGCCTAGCCAGCCTCCTGCACCACAATTGGAGGGGGGGATTTTCACCCTCCCCAGGCTCCAGAGGCTTTCCTCAAGCCTCCAGGAGAGCAAAAATGGTCTCCCCAGGCTCCAGAGGCTACTGGAGCCTCCAGGAGGCCCATTTTTCACCTTCCTCGAACCTCCATGTGGGTCCTGCTCTTATTTGGGATCCAAAACAGGCCATGTGGAGACTCCTGGGAGGGGAGGGGCCAGCCAGTCATTGCATCTACTGATTCAGTGAACCAGATATAAAGTTAACATCTGGTTCGCCCAAACCAGTGCAAACCAGTAACAGCCCATCCCTGGATATACAGTATAAGGAGTCTTTCATCATTAAACTGAGCACTTGTTCTTTTCCTAATGCAAAAAATCTTTCCTAGCTGAGGTAGTCCATTTGCCTAGTAAAAGGTGAATACATATTGATTTAAATCAGTGTAAACCCCATCTCCAATTTTGCAGCACTTATTGTGTATTCTGCTAAAAATCAATGACACTTGAAAAGATGGAGCTGTAACAGAAATCTCTGGAGTCATAGGCAGCCAGCAGATTCCACACTGACTCAGAAAGGAATCTCTCTCTATCTGATGAGTATCACTGCCATACAACCAGTGGTGACAAATGATTTAACTCGGTGAAATAGATGACAAATGCCAATGAAGATTCTCAGCTATGCAGATCATGGTTGTCCCAAAGGTGTTTTTTCAAGAGACAACTGGATTTTTTTTTCCTTGAAGACATTTTGTTTCTCATCCAAGAACCTTTATATTTCTTGCAGACAGCTGGTCATTTGCATCCTTTTAGAGGGTTGTTGAGGCCACTTGGAGGTTTATCTGTGTCCTCAGGGTCACCTGAGTAGTGCAAATGGGTATGGAGCCTTCTTGGCTGCAGGACATTTTCTGCCCTGTATCCCTTCACTGTTGAAGACAGGCACAGGCTGTTGGAGATGAGTCTGTGTTGTCTGCATCTCAAACTGAAGTGCAAATGGGTCCTGCGGTCTGCAATTTTTTCTGGAAATCCATTCATACTTCCACACCATTCGAAGGGTGTTCATCCCAAAGTGCCTAGCTAAAGGTCTATGGAGATTTTCAGTCATCCAGGTCATGGTTGTCCCAAAGATGTTTTTTTCAGGAGGCAACTGGACTTTCTTGTTTTTTTCTCACTTCTCATCCAAGAAGCTTCTTCAGCACTGATTGGATGGTGGGGAATAAATAACAAATAATCTAACTTAATATCATGCAACTTTATCAGATGATCACGACTGAGAGTCATCTTTAAGTTAAAGGAAGGTAGGTTTGAATGTTAGGGGGAAAAACAGTAATGATCACAGAAATTCAACAATTAGAATAACTTTGGGAGGTGATGGGCTTCCTTTCACCATGTTGTGCAGACGGAGCCTGGACAGCCATTTGGTTAGAGACACTTTGAATTCCTGCATTGATCAGATGTCTTGAACTCAGTGATCTAAATCTTCCTGGCTCCATGGACTGAAAGTGGAAGTGGCAAGGTGGGGGAATGGTTTTACTTGTGCAAACTAAGTCTGACACATGCGCAAATGAAGCTTTGCACACTCACCCATCTCTTGCATGGCCCACTTCCCAACAGGCTGTGGCCTGGTACTGGTCTGCAGACTGAGGTTGGGAACCCCTGGTCTAAATGCCTTCTTTCAATGCTTGTGGTGTCATGGCATTGTGTGTTTTGCATTACCATGTAATAAGGTCCTTTTGTGCATTGTATCAATTCTTTATCCATGGCTAAGAACAATCATTAGTCTTTTCAGTTGTAGCATCTAAACTGTAAGATCTTATACCATGGGAGACTTAATTTTTAATTTGTTATTGATTCATACATGAGTGTAAAGGATTTTAAAAAACTTTTTGTTTACTGATTTTAATTTAATACAACCCAACTTTCTGAAGTTGATAAGACAAGATAGAAGATATACAAACCTCTTTTCTGCTGGTCAGCTTGACATTTTTTAATATACAACAAACCTATTTTGTTTTCAAATCTTTCCCTCCCCCGACCCACCATTTAGAAAAAAAGGGTGATTGCATGTCTATTGACAAGCTTCATTTGACTGGAAAAAAATAAATACTTTGTGATGTATTAAGTTAATCACATCTGTTTAGTTAATCATTTGGTACTTTCCTTATGCTTGGTAATATAAGGAGCCTTAAGTCTTAGCCACCTTCTCTTTCACATGAGCCTGTATTGTCTGAGAACTCTGAGAGAAATACAGGAGCTAAACTGAATCTTCTAGAGACCTGAAAGGAAGATGAGGCAATTCCATGGTTTGAATATTATTTAGACATGTTATTGCTTCCTAATATTCTCCTATTCTGTGGAAGGGACAGTACTACCGAATTATGCTACAGTATGAGGTTTGATTGGTTTTCCATTAAAATGTATGAACCCTGCCATTCTAATTTTCAGGCTATGCTTTATAGTTTACCATCATGTATTAATCTGATCATTGTACTGTATCTTGGTCAACAAACTGTGGTTAAACAGTTTAGTGACATATTCATCTAGAGAGCTTGAAAAGCTCACAGACATATCTGCACAAGTAGTCTTGGCATCTCTACAAGTATATGAAATTATTCTAGCTCTCCTTTGAGGGAGATCATTTGGATCTTAACTTGGAAACAGATTTCCTATACATCAGTATAGAAGACATTTAATTTCAGAAGTTTCTCATGAAGTACCTGAAAGAGGCTGTAACCATTTCTGTAGACTTAAGACTTATTTGAAGACGGAGATGATTTTGGACATTAGGACAGATTGGAGGAAAGACCTGTAAATTTACTGGAATAGTCCTCATCTTTAAAGTTAATATGCACTGTGAAAACCACAGGTAGTCCTTGATTTATAAGACTTCATTTAGTGGATGTTCAAAGTTACAGTAGCACTGAAAAAAGTGACTTGTGTCCATTTTTCACAATTATGACTTTTGCAGCATTCCTAGATTATGTGATCAAAATTCAAATACTTCACAACTGGTTCATATTTATGAGTGTTGCTGTGTTCCAAGGCCATGTGATTACCTTTTGAAACCTTCTGACAATGTCTATGGAGATTCTCAGTCATCCAGGTCATGGTTGTCTCAAAGGTGCTTTTTCAAGAGGAAATTGGACTTTCTGTTTTTTTCTTTGAAGTCATTTTGCTTCTCATCTAGCTGAAGAGCTGAGAAGCGAAATGTTTTCAAAGAAAAACCAAACAAGCAAAGTTAATGGGAAAGCCAGATTCACTTAATAACCTAACTAATCTTAACTAATCAGCTGCAGTGATTCACTTAACAATTGTGGCAGGAAAGATCATAAAATGGAGCAAAACTCACTTAACAAATATCTCACTTAACAACTGAAATTTTGGCCTCAATTGTAGCCATAAGTCGAGGACTATCTGTATTCTAAAACCCTCCCCATTAGGTTCAATAGGAGAAAGTAGACTTAGAAATAGTACAAGATAGTTCTCTGGGTAGAGAGTTTCCACTCTAGGTATCAGACACAGGGGTGGGATTCTACAGGTTCGTACCTATTCGCTAGAACCGGTTGTTAACATTCTAAGCAGTTCGGACAACTGGTTGTTGGAAGAAATGACTGGCCTAATCCTGTAAGGAAGGCAGGAAGGAAACATTCTGGTGTTGCTTACAGAAACTGCCTCTCTGTTAACCCTTATTATATTCTTGGCAGGACTAGACTTCCTATCTCTGAAATTTCTCTGGAGTTTTTTTCCCCTNCAGTGACCATTCAAAGTTACAATGGCACTGAAAAAAGTGATTTATGACCATTTTTCACACTTACGACTGTTGCAGCATTCCCATCGTCATGAGAGGCCAGGCAAGGAGATGTGTGGCTTGATATGAGTGATATTGAGTTGGCCACACCCAGCCAGTCACATGACCACCAAGCCATGCCCACCAACTAAGCCACACTCACAGAACCGGTTGTTAAAAAATTTGAATCCCACCCCTACTTAGACACTATGTTTAGTTGGGTTAAGAGGGGCCTGAGGGATAAAACAAACTTTGAAAAAGTAACTTTACTGTGAGCAGAAGCACAAAGTTGAAACAAAAGACTAGAGCAGTGGTGACTAAACTTTTCGGCACCTAGTGCTGAAATAGGAGTGCACATGTGCACCGGAAACCAGAAGAGCTTCCCAACACATGTGTGCATGAACTCTGGAAACTAGAAGCCTAGGTTCCCAATGGGTGCATGTGTGCCGGCCACCTGGTCTTCCAGTTTCTGATGCACATGCAAAGACCAACTGCCTGGTGCATGCATGCACTCCAGGGAGCTGATTTCTGGTTTCCAGTGCTCCCATGCACACAAAGACCAGCTGGCTGGCATGTACATGCAATCTGGGGAACTGTTTTTCCAGTTTCTGGAGCTCCCACACACATGAAGACAAGCTGGCTGGTGCGCATGTGCATGCCAGAACCTAGAAGAGCAAGGGCTGATGGCTGGTGTGCCCGGAGAGATGGCTCTACATACTAGACTAGAGGTTTCCCACCATCCTTATTTTTCAATTTTTTGGTTTTTGAACCTGTGAAAGTCTTTTTCCTATCCTAGCAAACAAATGAAGGATTATTCATCTGCTATGGTTAGAATGCAACACTGCAGGCTAATTCAGCTCACTGCCAAGAGTTTGATCCTCACTGGCTCAGCCTTCCATCCTTCTGAGGTCAGTAAAATGAGGAGCCAGATTGGTGGGGCAATATGCTGACTCTGTAAATTGTTTTGAGAGGACTGTAAAGCTCTATGAAGTGGTATCTAAGTGCTATTGCTGTTGAAGACTCTGGTTGAGGTCTGTCCAGAATGAGCTGATTCAAAGAGAATCCAAACAGGCTAATCTGTGGGGCACTGAACCATACTGAAATCAAGCAGCTATAATGGAACACCAACAACAATTATTAATAACTGGTAATAATCCAGCTGTTTTTATGCCACATGGTAGCAACTCTTATCAAGGGATATGAGAAATCCAAGTTCTACCTCATACATTTGTTTCTAGCACCATCTGCTTGTGCATCCAATTTCACAGATGAAATGGCTTATAATAAACATACACACAGCAGGCTCGGCAACACACTGCATTTGACTGGCAGAAGAACCCCATAAAATATGTCTGCTGTCCTTTGGCAGAAAATCCTTGTTCAAAGAATGATGCTGAAGCCACAGTGAAGAAAGTAGCATAGAAAGTACAAAGACTGACATAATTATTTGGCAGATTTTTCTTTTTCTTTAGCCTTTTGAAGTGATTGATCAGAAAGTCTCTCCAAACTCATACTGGGTCCGTCCTTGTCTTTGTAAAAAGTGCATCTCGGATAATTTATTCTAAATTCTAAAGCAGGCCAAACCTCAATTTTACAAATAACCACACTTTAAAAGTCCTGATGTATTTAAATTAATTGTGTTTATCAACACTCAAAAACATTTCTCTCAGACCAGCAAACTCTCAGATCATTCTGTTTACAATATATACACCAGCTAATTCTATAAATTAGCCCATTTGAGGTAATTTGGTTCAAAAATTGTTTCCTTATGGTTCACCATTTCAACCAGCTAAAGGTTAAAGAAACGAGTTTTACTACTATATAAATTATTTTTAATTTCAGGTGTTATATCAGAACTAGAGTAGCTCAGAGGAGAGGTGGGTTCAACCTTGAGATTTGTTTTCCTTGTAAAAGAGTTCTGCTATTCTTACTTTTGTCACAGGTTCGCAACTAGAATTTGCATTTTAAAATTCATGCTTATAATGAATACAAAATTACAATCTTCCCCACACATCAATTTGAAGAAACACAAGGATATCTCTCCTCCAAATCCCCAATAAAATTTGAACGTTCATGTTTGGCCTACATCATCTTCAGCTCACTTTTCTATGGAATCTCAAGACATTGTAAGTTCGATGCTTCATATGACTAGTCATGATGAAAAGTCATTATCAAGGTCAAAGGTTCCTTCTAGAACTGCTTAATTAGAACTTAATTAGAACTGGTTAATTAGAACTTAACCAAGTCAGTGATGGCAAAGATCTTAGAAGATAAAGTAATTAATCAGGAAAAAGTCCCTAACCTTGGAGCTGGGTGAGTGACATTCTGCACTCCAAAGGTGACTGGGAAAGGCATAATAAAGGAAATTGCTAAACTGGTCCACTTGCTTGGATAAAGTGAAGATCAGATCCTTAATACATTATATCCTAAAGCCCATGTCACATTGCACCAACAGATGGAAAGAGGATGTAAAATGGAGAAAAACGCTTGCCATCCGTTGGTTAACGCGATGCATCCGTTCTGTACTCACGCGGCATGATTCATACGATCTATCCATCCAGAATCCATCTACTGAGATTTCATCTGCTCAAAAAGTTTGAGCTGCACAAAACTTTTTGAGTGGATGAACTTTCCGCCGCGTCCGTTTCTACATCCACGACACATACGGGAACAAACGTTCTACGTCCGTTCAATCATCCGTTACACATCTGCTGTATCCGCTTGGCATACCGCTGTGCATCCATGCAACTCGCATCCGCTCCAGTGGAAAACGGAAAGAGGGAGGAAGTGAAACGGACGTTGGAACGTCCGCGCAGTGTTAGTAAGCAAGAATTGAAAATAGAAAGGATGAAAGCAGATGCAGCTCACATATAAAGCATTAAAACGGGAAAATGTTTCGTACAGGGGACGTATCTCTGATATTTAGGATGTTTGGAGGATGTCTAGAGGATACAGAAGGACACCTAGTGAAACTGATATTTCCTATAAAAAGGGGAGAAATCACCTGGATCTCACTATCATTTCCAGCAGCCCTGGTGTTGCAGATTCTTTCAGCCTTGCTCTTGCTCTTCAACATCATCCAGTATCTCCACCAGGGTCGTCGCACACTACTTTGGATAGCCGCCATCATTCTCTACAAGCAGTGCCAAGCCCTCTTCAGGCTCTTTCACCTGTTCTATGCAAGGAAAAGGAGGTGTCCAAGAAGTGTGTGGGTCCGAAGATGGATCACGAGAAGAGCGGAATACGGACTGTATGACAAGCTGATGGTTGGAGCTAGAAGGAAGAGACCCTCGTGCATTCCAGCACTTCATGGAGGATGCCACCAGCCATGTTTGACGAAGTTGTGGAGCGGCTGAGACCCAGTTGACCAAGGCAAACACAAACTTCCAGCCCAGCCTGGGACCCTGGGCTGAAGGTGGCACTGACTCTGCACCACCTGGCCTCTGGGACCACGTACAGCAACATGCAGTATGCCTGAAAGGGTGCCACACAACTCCATCAGCATTGTGGTCAGAAAAGTGGTGCAGGCCATCATTGAAGAATACCTGGAGGAGGCTCCTCCAGTGCCCCACCACTTGAAGAAGGCTGGAAGAAAGTTGCAGAACAGTTGGTATCAGAAGTGGAACTTCCTCCAACCCTTGGAGCCATTAGATGGGAAGCACGTGGCCTGCAAAGCTCAAGCCAAGTCAGGGTCCACTTGTCACAACTACAAGGGCTCTTCAGCATCATCCTCCTTGTGCCATGGTTGATGCTGACTACAAGTTCAATGTACATTGATGCTTCAGGCAATGGGTCAGCTTCAGATGCCCAGGTATACAACGCCAGTACCTCAAGGAGAGGCTTGGAACGCAACCTCATCCTGGGCTTTCCCAGATCCACAACCCCCTGCCAGAAGACCCTGAGGAGCATTGGGGAAGCTTGCTGATCCTGCACAATCTCATGTGCACCGCTACCCAGTGTTGCAGAAACAGGCTCGTGGACCGCCAACAAGGCAATGGGGACATGGAGCCTGGTGAATGGAGGCAAGGACTAAAACCTGATAGACACTGTGGATGTGCCAGGCCCCAACAGAGCTTCATGTGAAAAGGAGAGCAGCACAACCTCCTGAAAACTTGGTGCAACTCCCCAGCTGAAAGCAGTGGAGTGGCAACAGGAAGGATATAGATGCTTAATGGATGCTTCCCTTGAGCTGGTCTCCATCACAACTGATGAGATTGTGCCCATGTATGTTGAGTGGCCCCTACAAAATACACAGGGCACTTAAAAAAGAGTTTTGTTTATGTTGAAATGTGTTGATGAAAATTATTAAATTGTTAATTGATAATAAGGGCCATAGGTGTGGCACCAGGGAGGGGACCATACAGTCCCACTATGCTTGCACTGGAGGCTTATCTATCCCACAGCTATTACCCATCCCAACAACTTTACCATCCCAACAAGGATATCCCTGCCCATCCCACTGCTAATCCTTATCCATCCACAGCTATCCATCCAAACTGCTATCCTTAACCATCCCAACAAGCTATTTTCTTCACAGTTTTCCCAAAGCCAAAAAGCTAAATTTTCCCTTTATTCACAATCGGCTTAAACTATTCTAAAGTTCCACCAAGATTTATTTAGTAAAAGAACTGAAACCAGTGTTTGAGCAAGATAACCTTTATAATCAAACTATAGGACTTTATTAGCAAATGCCAGAAAAGTGTCCCAAGCAGGTAACACCCAGTCTCTGGCATCTTCTCAGTCACTCTGAGGCATCATGCCCATGGTCCCTCAAGGTGAAGGGTCCAAGGGCTATGGAGGTGGCCGTGGCTTAGAGTGCTGGTCTGAGGTGCCAATTGGGTGCCTGGCCCCGAAAGGAACACAGGGGATGGTGTGTGGAGGAAACTCTCAGAGAGCTGGCTCAGTCCCGTGATGTTTGAGAGGCCCTTCCTCCAGAGACATGGGATGTCAGTCCCAAGACGATGACAAGATGTTCTGAGTCGGGCTTGGCTGTGTGGTGGAGGAGAGGAGTTGTAGTGAGGCTTTCTGGTCTGCAGTTGAGCGAGGTGAGGCGTCAGTGGCATCTTGTGGCATCTGTGGCATCGTGGTGGCATCTGTGGCATCGGTGATCTTGGCGTGGGTGGAATCTTGGTGTCGGTGGCATCTGTGGCAGGAGAGGAACCTGTGCCTGGACTGGGAAGGGGCTGCCTGTGCTGCTTGGAAGTCCTGGTATCCATAAAGCCTTGGTGGGAGGGCTGTTGAAAAAGCCTTGGAAGGGCTGTGACATTGCCTGGGGTGGAGGAGCAGACCCGGACTGGGTCAGAGCAAGGTTCAGCTGGGCCTGGAAGGGTGATCCTCTCCTTGATCACCTGGAACTGGGCTTTGGGCATTTCCATGAGGGTCTGGTTCACGAAGTTGAGGAAGGGCTTTCTGTTAGAGGGATGGTATGTCAAGTGTACCAGCTGAGAGAGAGGAATCTACACTTCTCTTGATGGTGTCCCTGATCTCCAAGAGAACAGTGTGGCTCTGTCCCTCCGGTCTGGCTCTCTGCCTGCTTTCTGTGGAGGTGGATCTGGGTGTGGGTGTGGGTTGGTCTCTTGGTGGCCGCGGCCTCTTCTTGCTCCATCTGCGTCAGGGGATCCTCCATGTGCTCTGGCATGGGGTGTGCAGCTGTCGGGGAGTCTCCGTCGTGGGGCACTCCAAAGATACCTGCCTGGACACAGGAGCTGACTCTTGGCCAGAAGAGGAACTGGCTCTCTGTGGGCTGCCTGAATAGAAGGGTTGACAGAGGGGCTGTCCTCGGTGGCGGATCTCACCCTCCAAGAAGCTACACTTTGCCATGACATAGGTCTCCCTGTCGGTGAAGCTTGACCGCAGCCTGGCCAGATTCTTGAGGGTGCAGCTTCCCTACCAGGTGTGCATGTGCTTCCACCACCCAGGAGGACATCCGAAAGTGTAGCCCAGGTTCTCCGCCTTCTCTCTCCAAGCCACCTGCTTCCGGCTTGGTGTCTCGATAGAGCCTGTGGTCCCTTCTCCAGATGACTCGTTCGCCCTCAGCCATTTCTAGCACTCCTCCTTCATGTTCCCCTGCAATGGCAGTCTTCTCCTCTCCCCCTTTTCATGCGATTGCCTCTTACTCCCTCTGGCAGGGCGCTTCTGGGCCTCTCATCAGCAGGGCTTTGAAGTTCTAAGGCTGTTCCACCCACCACCAACCAACCAGCAGCAAGCAAGCGTAAACCAAGCAGGACCCAGCAGCAGAAGTCAGCACCAAGCAGAAGCCCAGCAACCAAGCAGCAACCAGCAGACAGCAGCAGCCAAGAAAGTCAAGCAAACCAGGCCGAAGCACCAGCAACCAAGAGCAGCACAGCAACCAGAAGCACCAGCCAACCGCAAGAGTCAGCACCGCAGAGCCGAGAGCAGCAGCACCAGACGCAGCAAGACCAAGCGAAGCAGGAGTCAACTCCGGGGTGGGATGGTGGTCCTGTCCTTCTTGCCAGGGCTGGCAGGAGTAGGCACAGGCTTCCTCTTCTTCCCCATGGTTGTTTGGCTGAAGATGTGTCTGGAGCAGGTCTTTCCTCTGATGGTGACCTGCTTGCGAGCTGCCTTCCCTTTAATCTGCGGGCTGATGCAAATGCCATCCTCCCCGCATAGCACAGTGAATGCTTTGCATCCGCTAGGCAATCTGTGGAATTCGCTAAGGCATCCGTGGATGCATCCGCATCATCCGCGACTGCATGAATCCGCTATGCATCCGTTCCTTCTGCCTGCGTGTCCGCTTTGCTGTTCTCCCCCAACTTCCACTCCACTTCCATCCGCTAGGCTTCCGTTGAAGATCCACTTAACATTCCTCGCTACGTCTCCCCAACAATCCCATTCCTATTCGTTGGTTCCGCTCTGTTTATGCAAATTTGGGGCACTTTTGAGAGCGGATAACAATGGATGGAAAATTTGCTCATCCGATGTGTCCTTTTTGGATACATTTTGCATCCATCGGCCGATGTGACCTAGCCTTAAGGAAGCAGAGTAATGGGACTTAAGGAAACCACGTCTGATATTGGCAGGGCATAGAATTAGAGCTCATGATTTCAGTTGAAAAGAACAAAGTCCATCCAGGCAAAATCCTAGTAAATCAGACCAAGCATTCTACTTAATCCCATGAAGATAGCTATAGTAACACAATAGACTTATATACCACTTCATACTACTTTGCAGCACTCTCTAAGCAGTTTACAGAGTCAGCAAATTGCCCCCAGCAATCTGGGTCCTCATTTTACCAACATCAGAAGGAGGGAAGGTTGAGTCAACCTTGAGCCAGGTAGGATCGAACTCCTAGCAGTGGAATGCAAAGTTAGCCTGCAGTATTGCATTCTAACCACTGCATCACCATGGCTCTCCTCTCCCTGTTGTTCTGTGCTGCCTGGATGATCTGTAGCATATGATCTCTGAAAACAAGTAATTGAAAGATGTACATACATGAATCTGCCTTTTTAAATCCACCCATGCAATAAGCTATCATGTATCTTATGACCAAGAACACTTATTTGTTAGCAACATATGATGCTCTTTTTAACCATCCTGGGGTTTTGGTTACGAATTCCCCTCCTCTCATCTTTTTAACTTCAAATTATTGCACTTCCATTGTTTATTTTTACTTTTATTCCTTTGCTGTTATTATGTTTACATTTTATCATTTTATTGCTGTAAGCCACCCAGAATAACCCCCTAGAGAGATGATTCAAGAATAAATTTAAGAAATAAAAAATAATTGCTGTTGGATTAATCCACTTCCTGAATTGTATGAAACAGGTTTTTATAGACTTTCCTTGCCTTTTTACAGAACAGAAAAAAAAAAGTGGACAGGGGAAAAAAAGAGGCATATAGTTAAAGGAACTTATATATTCATGAATATTCCTCTTCTGAACTCTCACTCTAGCTATCTCCTTTGCAAAATAGTGGATTATGTTCTTAATAACAGTAGATGAGAAACTAGTCTGGCTCACTTTTTTTGGCAAATATAGTCACTGAAACCCCACCAGCCTAAATGTACAAATCATTCAGCAGAGTGCGTTACCTGGACTGAATTTATGAGGTTTGAAATGCTGGGCTGATCCCTGCTGACATATCTCTGCTGGTGTTTTTATTTCAGATTCTTCTATACCTATTACTATTTTTACATATAATTAAGAGAGGAAGGAGGGAGGGAGGGAGGGAGAAGGGCTCAGTGTTAAAAATCACCAGATTTTCATCCATAGGCTCTTCCTGTAAAACAATTCATCCTTGAAATCCCAAGTTCTTTTTTTTTTTTTTTTTGCATTTTCAAATCTGAGCTTTTGAAATCTTGGCAATCATACCAGCTTGCCAAATTGCCCTTTCTCCATAGATTAGAAGTTCTTTCATGGCCTGAAATATTTTGCCAAAGTCTGATTTCCTTATCCTACTTCTATCCAATAGCAAGCCCAATTTATAAATGAATTATTTGGGTCAGCTGAACGATATGACTGGGTTCCATGAAGACCGGTGTCCCTATGGCTTCCATCCTTTATCCAGTATGGCATTTGTATGTTTTTACCCAGTAAATTTTATTGAAATTTTTTTGGGGAAGACTCCTAGTGGAATCTTGGTATCCTTAAATAAACAACTGCATTCATTATTTTTATGTAGAATCTCCATGCTGTGGGGTGGAAATGTCTAATAAAGTTACCTCCTCTCCTGTCTGTTCCATCATCATACATTAACAGCCTTCATTACATTTTTTCAGGCAGATGAAGTGAATAAGTGTAATAATCTTCAAGGGGCACTTTGTTAAAAGAGGGTAATTTAATTTTAATGCTTTTGAAGAGAACTTTCTTCTCTTTAAAAATGGAGGCCTGCAGCTACTCTGCCTTATTGGACAAGGAAATCGACTTGTTAACATTAAATGGAAGCAATTTTAATGGCATTATCTACCTGCACCAAACAGCATTCACGTATCACATTCCCCTGAACGTAACTAAGATTATTGTACTTAGGCTTCCAGCCATGTAAAACACATGCAAAACCATTACCAACTTTAGGAAAGACAAGAAAATGTTAAGCAACAAAAAAAAAAGAGGTGAAAGGAACTTTGACTGAAGCTAGTTCACATCATTTAAATGAATAGGGCCATTAATCCAAAATCATGATATGCTTATTATTCAATATGCACTCCATTTAAGCAGCACAAGCAATAAAAGGAACTAATTCATAGG
Organism: Laticauda laticaudata; assembly: GCA_004320025.1. Classification (NCBI taxonomy): domain Eukaryota; kingdom Metazoa; phylum Chordata; class Lepidosauria; order Squamata; family Elapidae; genus Laticauda; species Laticauda laticaudata. The sequence continues at coordinate 20,291 of BHFT01059924.1, forward strand.
CCTTAATTCATGTTCTCACACAAAAGGTATCACAGGGATAGTGTTGAAGGGACTTTTCTCAGTTAGAATAACCTTACCTGGCAATTTATGTTTCATTTCAGGTGTGCAATTCAAAAAACACTTTAAATTTTGAAAACACCTCTGTTTCCATTGTTGCTTGGCCTTGACTGGCCAAGCTTGAATTCAGTATGTTTTATCTCCAATAGTTCATTTGACAAAGAATTCCTCTGGGCTTTGAAAAGTAGAACAGATGTAACTTCTGACCCTAAATATTTAAACTTAAACCCTTATTTGCAAAAGAATCATAAGCCTGGTATTTGTGATGAGGAGAAGAGATAGATTATCGAAAAAGGTGGATAGAAGCATCAGCAAACCAAGGAAGGATGTGCTAATTTACTTCCTACCATTGTGTTAGAAATATCCACCCCTACTATTTGTTAATACTTAGAAATGTGATGGTAACATACAAAACTTATTGATGTTAGACTACAACTCAGCCCTTTTTCTGCGCAGAGAAAGAGAAAAATAGAGACTTGGAGAATCATATCAAACCCTATTCCAGTCCATTCTATGTTCTGATTAATGCAGAAAAACCACAGTTCAAGCATTCTCAATAGATAGGTAGATCTTCCAACAAGATCTTTGATGATGAAAAACTTATCATCCTCTCAAAAAACCTATTATTAAACTGTTGTTACTATTGAGTAACAAAAATTACTATAAATCTACCCAGTATAATTAGCTCATTATATGTAGCCCTGTCTTTTGCAGCTATAAAGAACAATTATTAAATACCTTGTATTTATCATTCCCAGAGGTATCTCTTCTCTCCTTCAGTGTCTCCTCACAGTATTTGTTTTCCATAATTTTGACCAGATTTTTGCCTCTCAACCTATGCTACGTTGTCTACTTCTTAAATAGAAGGACATCAAAACATAAAGGTATGATAAGCTCTTAAAAAAGAAAAGCATTTTTCTGACCCAATGTTTTCCCCAATATTTAAGGTTGTATATTTGACGGTGTTTCTTTTTGTCTTCACATAAATCATGAATTCCAACGTCACACGGTCATTTTGTCAGAACCATTGCAGAAATTATGGATCACCTTATACATAGGTGTGTGTCACTTGTACTCTTATTTTGAACACTTGGGAGTTGAATGGAAAGAGTCTGATTTGAATTATACAATTTACCTTATTTTGGATCAATCTCAGAGATTTAATTTCTTGAAGTGAAGCATTTCTCTCTGTGACATTGCCTTGAAAAGGGATAGTAGGTCAAGGTTTCATAGCAAGAGGCATCTTTTCTAATTAAAAAATTAAAAAGGCAATTGCCCACTTCAGTTGTTCAGACTCTCCAAGGGAAACTTGTAAAATAATAATTATTGTAATAGAATATCAGGTCAACCCTATGAAACCTTCTGTAATTTATTTACCTAGGGATATCTTCTGATCTACAATAAGAGTACAATGTTTTACAGATTTGTATGTTATTGCAATAAAATTGTACTTTTCAAAGTAGAAGTTTCACAATCTTAGCAATAATTATTTTTTATGTCTGTCAGCCATATACAGAGTGTTGTGTTACATCCTGCGGATTATATTTTAAAAATCAGTGAAAAAATAAGGTACTATGGATACAAACAAAAGCATATTTCCTATGGACATTGTTGAACCAGCTAAAAATAAGAATATTTGACATATGTACTTTTTAGATTTCCTTCCTCCCTCCCTCCTTCCCTTTTTGTATATTATTGCAATAAAAACAAATCAACATTAAAAAAAGAATTGAAGCTGATTAATTTTGTGCTGTTTTTGAAAAGTAAATTTATTTCATTTCTCTAATTTCTTTGAAATGCTGCAAACTTGATACCATATTTCCTTAAAAGAAGGGTAAGTGGTGAAGGTCATCTGAACATTTCCTGAGAATACAGTAATGATCTATGTGTATTTAGATCAGTGGTGGGATTCAAAAATTTTTACTACCAGTTCTGTGGGTGTGGCTTGGTGGGTGTGGCTTGGTGGGCATGGCTGGGGAAGGATATGATTAAATCTCCATTCCCTCCCCACCCCTTGGAGAAGGTTACTGCAAAATCCCCATTGCCTCCCCACCCCACTTGTTCCATCCAGAAAAACGCGAGGTAGACCGGGTTCCAACAAACAAAGACTTTATTGAAGTAAAGCCCCTGTCACACTGCACCAATGGATGGAAAGAGGATGTACAATGGAGAGAAACACTTGCCATCCGTTGATTAACACGATGCATCCGTTCTGTACTCACTATATACGTTTTGCTTCCTCTCTATCCATCCAGCATCCGTTTATTGATGTTTCATCCACTCAGAAAGTTTTGAGCTGCTCAAA
>BHFT01059925.1:0-15466 GCA_004320025.1 Laticauda laticaudata
GCTGCCGCGGCAAGAGCCAAACTGTTCCGTTTTCACTTAACTGTTAAAATAAAGACTTTTACTGTTGGAACCCGGATGGAACAATATGTTCTAGTACACGAGTGTTCAAACTGGCAGCCTGCAAGCTGGATGTGTCACGTACAGGCCATGCCCACCCCAGATCCACAAAGGGAAAAAACATCATGATACATCACATGACGGCAATGTAACATAGCGAGTTTGACACCTGTGCTCTAGCATAAGACCTCTGGGGAGAAAATGTCCTCTGGAGACCTAGATCCAGGGGTGGGATTCTCCTGGTTTGGACCAGTTTGAACAAACTCCTTGTTCTGATAATCAGCTGGCTCCAAAATGGTTCACTGTGATGAGCACGTGGGCCCACCACCTCACCCGTCCCTGCTCTTTCCTATGCTTTATGTCTTTTTGTTATAGCACAGCTGATTCATGTGGCTGAGCAGTTTGCCATGCCTCAGCTGTTTTCTTCAGCTGCAGTTGAAGGTAAATATTAGCTTTTTAAAATGTGAATAACACGTGCGAAGCAAAATGTGCACTCCCGAACCGGTTGTTATGCTGGTTGAATCGCACCCCTGCCTAGACCTAACAAAAACTACTCATATGGCTAAAACAAGAATATTTGAGATTTTCTACAAAAGCCAGATTTTTCTGGCAGGAAATCTATTTCTCAGCATGTTAAGAACTTTCCCTCTGTCATTCTGAACATTTTCTGGAAGGACAATCAAGACACATTATCTCTTATGCATTCTAATTTTTCAACTATTACAATATTGTATGAACTAATGTTCAGGATTTAAAAGACTACTCAATCATAAAAAAACAGAAATAAGTAAAATATGATTATAGTTATTCATATATCGGTTTGTGATTAACAGATTCTTCATGCTGAGCTGTATCCCTGGTAGTTAAGTCCATAAAGCATTCTTAGCAGCGATATAAAAGGATATGAAAATGGATTTAGCACTTAAAGCAAAGGAAGTCTTCATGTAGTGGCTAATTCAAAAATATTATATTTTCATGATAAATCGGAGTTCTTTTATGCTAACTTCACATCTCTTTTATCAATTTACTTATTGTTGTTATTATTATTATTATTAGTATTATTCACAAAAAATGATAGTGTACATAGCAAACGAGATAACTATGCTGGGTTTCGTATCACAATTCACTAGTCAAACACTTTCCAAGTGTTTAGGACTGCGTGATGTATCAGAGGATTATGCGAGCAGATCCCAGTAAGGTGGCATTCTGCAGCTGACCAATGGTGATTTTGTTAGTGCCAATTGTTTTTAAATGCTTGCCTAGGTCTTTAGGCATAGCACCCAGTGTGCTGAGTACCACTGGAACCACCTGCACTTGTTTATGCCAGAGTCTCTGTAGTTTGATTTTCAAGTTCTGATATCTGGTGATTTTTTCAAGTTGTTTCTCATTGATTCTGCTGTCACCAGGTATGGCAATGTCAATGATCCACACTTTTTTCTTCTTCACATCGTGATATATGGGGTCTTGTGTTCCATAACTTTGTCAGTATGGATTCAGAAGTCCCACAGGAGTTTTGCATGCTAATTTTGACCACTTTTTAGGAATTATTGTTGTGGAAAGGGAACTTCATGAGGACAGTGGTGTCACCCAGGCAGGAAAAGCCCAAAAGAAACATCAGGCCAGCCATGAAACAAACTTGCATAGGAAAAGAAATCAAATAAAAGGTATTGAAAGAAGCCCCCTAGACAAAAGCCAAGTAATTAAGAAAGCTAGGGAAACAAGGAAAAGAAAATCCTTACAGACACAGGACATGCCAAATCAGCAAAACAAACAGACAAAAGTTACAAAATAAATCACAAAGGAAACGAATAGAAGATTACTACAAAACAAATAGGAAGAACCATTATAAGGCTAAAAGAGATTAGGAAAAAACCGATGATACAATCAAGCCACCCCGCAGAATTATTTTCCGCACCTCGCTAAGTTTGCCTTCTGGCGAAAAAATAAACTCTGACAGGATTTTAATATCTAAACATTAAACATTAAATACTAAACGAACATTCATGCACAAAGGGAGGAAAAAGGTACAAAAAACCAGGAACTTACCATTCGAAGCTAGCTAGCCCCAGGAACGCAGCCATGCTGTCTCTTGCCTTCCTGAGAATAAAAAGATCCAGCTTTCAAGCAGTTGTCCATATCCTTGCGCCGGAGCTCTCCCAGCGGGAAAATTCAAACCCTTGAAGAAAGACACTTTGACAGCCTTTCTACATTGTTACTGTTACTATTATTATATATTTTATTAACAACAGAGCTGGACATTGCAGGTGGTCTTCAACTTATGACCACAACTGAGCTCCAAATTTCTGTTGCTGAGGGAGACATTTATTAAGTGAATTTTGCCCCATTTTACAACCTTTTTTGGGGGGGGCACATTTGTTCAGTGAATGACTGAAACTGTTAAATTAATAACATGGTTATTAAATGAATTGGGCTTCCCCATTGACTTTGCTTGTCAGAAAGTTGGAATAGGGGATTACATGACCCTGGGACACTGCAACTGTCATAAGTATGAGTCAGTTGCCCAGCATCTGAATTTTGATCATGTGGCCATGGGGATGCTGCAATGGTTGTAAATGTGAAAAATGGTCATAAGTCATTTTCTTCAGTGCTGTTGTAACTTCAAATGATAACTGAATGAATTGTCAAGGACTACCTGTAGTGTGTAGAGTTAATTTTAATAGATTTCTCTCTGTGACTCATTTCTTATTTTTGGTATAAGGAAGAGGTCTTTTAAAATAAACAAACAGAACTTTTAAGTTGCCTTAGAAAACTGCAGTGAAAAATACTGAAACATCACCAGGGGTGGGATCTGATCGGTGTAACTACCAGTTCGGTGATTTTACATTTTGCACGCGCATGCACACTTCATGCACATGTATATCATCATCATCTAGCTGCCTGGACAGCTGAGCAGCACTTTTTCCCTGCTTTTTCAACTGCAGCTGTGCTGCGCAAAGCAGCTGCGGTTAAAAACACAGGAAATAAAGGTCAGGTATGAGCCCAGGCAGGCCAAAACAGCAGCAGACATAAAATCGGTTCTGTGTATGCTTTCTGTTTGCTGCTTTTCAGAGCATCCAGTTCTACAGAAGTGGACAGAGCCAGTAGAATCCCACCCCTGCCCATCACTATTACTGACAACACCTTAACAATCAGTCTGATTAGACTGTATTGTATGAAATGGTGATGCACTTTTTGACTTTGACAATATAATGTGTTAGTGCCACTCTCTCAGCCACTATTCAGAATAGAGCTGGAAGGGACCTTGGAGGTCTTCTAGTCCAGCCCCCTGCTTAAGCAGGAGACCCTATACCATTTCAGACAAGTGACTGTCCAAACTCTTCTTAAAAACCTGCAGTGATGAAACACCCACAATATCTGAAGGCAAGCTGTCCCACTGGTTAATTGTCCTCACTGTTAGAAAGTTTCTCCTTAATTCCAACTTCCACTCACTTGTCTTGCCTTCTGAACACCTATCTAAATATCTATATCTATATCTATCTATCTACCTATCTATCTATCTATCTATCTATCTATCTATCTATCTATCTATCTGTCTATCATCTATCTGTATCTATAAATATGTGAAAGTGTTCTGGAAAGGCACTGTTCCACTGGAGTGACTGATAGCAAAATATTAAAAAAGCAATTGTGATCCTGAATGTCTAGGATTAGTTATGCAACTTATCAGCATCCCATCTTCCAAGCCACCATTTATCAGGTAAACTTAATATTCAGCCTGCTCAATCCACCACATCCAGGTAGTTCAGGGAGCATGTCTATTACTGAGACTTCATCATTGATTAATGATGAAACCAAACCTATTTAGGAAACCTAAGGGCAAAAGGGTGCTTGCCAGTTCAAACTCAACTGAGGAAGAGTAATCGGAAGTTAACTGCTCCATAAAAGCAGCAGATTGCTTCTTAACTAGCAGTAGCAGGAGACCTGATGGGTAAAATATTCCCTTTAATAAATGATGAGAACTCTTACATTAAAAAAAAATCCAGTCACTTCTCAGAAGATTTTTTTAAAGTAAAATTTTACTAATGAATGTTTTTGCGAAAGATAATATAAATAATGGCTCCCATAAACAGTCACTCTTCAGTTTCAGCCTTACATGTTATTCAGAACTGGTGCTGATAAACACTTTTTAAAATGCAGTTATCAAAACAGTTGCAAGACAGTTCAAAATAGAGGGTCAAAAATCACCAGTCATTCTATTAAAACCCTACCTGTATTTCAGAAAAAGTGCTTATTTTCTTCTGTCATTCTCTCTTTTGGAGTGTTGTCCATATCAACACTCCAATTGTGACTGTGGGGCTGAAAAACAAATTATCCAACATATAGTTACAGAGTGTCAAACTAGAACCTATGAAGCAAACTCTGTTGATGTCCTGATTGACAAATGCAGCAAAAAAAATCATATCTACAATCTAGACATACCTTTATAATACTTTAGACTTTATGTTTCATATTTTGAATTTGTATCTCTTGTGTTTCTATCAAAGTGTGATGTGAATGTGCCATACAATCAATACATAAATAATCCTTTGGAGTTATTTATTTAATCTTCTCATTTTATTTTTACATGTGTTTGGGGATTTAGTGGTCATTATTTTATATATTGATTTTGTTAGCCACCCAGAGTAGGTGACATGCAAGCAAAGCAAACCAAATCTAAAGTATGTTTATTTAAAACTAAATCCCACCAAACAGGATTATCAGGATGATGGAAGCTCGAGGACAATAATTTAAGATAGCAGGATAATTTTGGATAAATGAATACTGGATAACTTTACTCCCTGAATTTTTAAATCTGTTAAGTGTTTTTTCAATATTGTCAAGTGTTAAAACAGGAATGTCCAATAACTTGGGTTCTTGGGTCTGTGAGATCACAGGAAGACTGCTGCACTTAAACAAGTAATCACTGTTTTTGCTGCGACTAGTGTTTTAATTATAACAGTGTCTCCGGTCTTCAGCAGAAACTTAATTATAGTTTAATTATTAAATGGTTCTTCTGCTTGTTGTGTTTCTTCCAGAATAAGCAGTGCCTGGCATCTCTCACCCTATATACCAGAGCATGTGCATTTTCATTTAAAAGCTTAGGAAAAGACAGTTTTGCAAATGACAGATAAATAGAGATGAGGAAGTGCGACATCTGATTGCTCTGTAGTCATGCATTTTGAAGAGAAATTGCATGTAATGTAGTATTTGTTTATGTAAGGCTAATGAGGAAAGGAATAGAAGTAGAAGAATCACATTGCTTGGAAAATCTATTGTAAATATCATTAAATATTTCCTCTGGGGTACTCTGGCTCATTTTTTAAAACTAGAGATTAATCCAACTCTGATGCAATCTACTCACTACCTATATAGCATACTAAGCTCTATAGCCTATTATTCCTACCACAAGCTTCATTCCCCTTGAGGGTAAAATAGGTCTACAAAAATCCAGGTAGCCACTAGATGGAAGCAAAAGATGACTTCCTTGTTGTTTTCTAATAGATATCTGGATTTGACAGTCCAGATCTGATAGTCCTAGTTGAGAGTCATCTTGTGATTGGTTTGTCCCTCTTGCTGACACCCTTTTTTCGTCTTATTTCTGCCAGCCTCTCGCCTTTTCTTCAGGAAGGCTGCGAAAAAGGGGACAAAATGCTCTAGAAATCTGAAGTGATTATTATTGCTCAAGACATTTGAAATTAGGCCAGTGGTCATATTAAATGAGCTTAAAGCAGAAATCTCAAACTGAAATTATCACTAGTGCTGGCTGAGGACCAATTCATTCGCTCGAGGAGCGAAACTAAGAAAAAAATTGAAAAGTCATGCTATGCTATGCAACATACATTTATTATTTAACAATTCTTTAATGCAAAACAGGCCTACTTGCAAAACAGAACTGTGAAATTTAGGTATACCAATTACAGCTGAAGCTTTTCATTAACTAGAACACTAATATTTGATTTTATTACTTGGATGATAAAAATTATTCAATCTACCTCTCACTAACAGCTATCCAAACCTCCCTTGAGTTGGCTGAATGATCTTTGTCTATGTCAAAGAATTTGGAGGGGCAAACTCCACCAATAATCAACAAGAAATGGGATACATAGATAAGGCTACATAATTTACATGCTCGCAAATTTAAAATTCTCTCATTCTTGTGATAGCAATGGCTAGTTGTTGAATTCTCAAGGAAGTTTCTTTTAAGAATAGTCACAGCCCAATGTTTTCACAGCCCAGTGTTGCCCACATGTTTTCAGGTATATTTAATTTAAATTATTATTATTAATTTATTGCAAGTGCTGGGTTGAGCTTGATAGCCTAAATGAGTGTAAGGATTGTTCACTTTATTTTTTTTTTCATCGTGGCTAGACCTATTAATGGGTGATTAATGACAGCTAAACAGAACTTTCCTATATAGCGGCTATGCATCTTTGAAATTAGAAGATGCTAGAAAAAAATAATAGAGGACAGTTAAAGATAATGATTACCCCTGTCCAGTTATATCCAACTCTAGGGGTTGGTGTTCATCTCCATTTCGTAACCGAAGGAGCCAATGTTGTCCAAAAACACTTTGGTAGTTATGTGGCCAGGATGACTGTACTACCTTGGTAACTTGTCAGTTTTATAACCAAAAGCATTTGGCTCACTGGTCAAATAGTTATTATAAGGCAATTTTTCTAAGAACAGAGATATGCTTGGTTAGATTAAACTTCATTTAAGTTTCTAGCAATAAGAAACAAATATTTCTGAGATGTTCACATTGGTCAATGGTCTCCAATTCACAATTTTAATATATGTATGTTTCACCTTCTAGAATCCCCCACATATACAGAAACTCCAGTCCATTCAGCTTAAATTTCACAAGGTTGAGATGCAATGACCTAGAACATTAAAACAGAGGTTCACCTTGCATTCTAGTTACTCGTTTTTGTTTGTTTTTGTTTTGGGATGCCTTCAAGTTAGCGTTGACTGACTTGGTTTTCTGACTCTGGAGTTTTCTTGGCAAGATTTTGGAAGTGGGTTGAGATTGCCTGCTTCCTAGGACTGAGAGAGTGTGTTTGACCCAAGGTCACATACTTGGCTTTGCACCTAAAATGGGATTAGAACTCACAGTCTACCTTAATGCCCCAACCACTGCATCAAACTGGCTCTCCATATTGTAGTCCTGGATTCCATTAAGGCCAGAATGCACAGTTAGGCCAATGTATCCAGGAATATTCTTTAAGTAATATAGGAGAATCTTAAAAGCCTGTTCAAAGTTTTTTCTATCCCACCTTATATTAAACAAAATCAAAGCAGAGTTATTTTGAGTTTCTTCCTCACACTTTCCTGTTTCTCAAGACTGAGTAATGTGTTACACAAGTCCCCCATTAATTAATCCTTCCCTATTCTCAAAGTTAGTTCTGTAGCCTTTCACTATGGTTTCATGGTTGCCAAGAGACTGTGCAGGGGTATCAGACTTGCAGCCCACAGTCCGGATGCATCAAGTGCTGGCAATGCCCACCCCCAGTTTAGCGAAGAGGAGAAAAAGTCACAATATGTCACATGATGATGATGTGACAACGTGAGTTTGATACCCATGCTGTAGGGGATAATGGAAGTTGCATTCCAAAATGCATTAAATAGCATTAAAATGTTAACAGTAGAAGATGAGCTTTGTTTAATACTGGAATATGGAGACTGAATACAGTTTTTGTCTTCATAATCCAGTACACAATGAAGGAAGTTGCCATATTTCTTTTGCAACTATTTGCTTTCAATTAGAATGATTTATCGAGAAGGAAGCAAAAATAAAATAAATTTATTACTGTGTAGAATCCCTACACATTATTGTTTGGGGATTTTAAGAACAAATGTTGCCTCAATTGTCTTAACGTAAATAAATGTAATATAAAATGAATTGATGAATTTTAATTGCTATTCCTTAAAGCTCAAATCAAAGTTCAAGTGCTCAAATTCAAATCATTAATATTCATTCAATGATGTGCTTCACTGAGAAGCTAACAATTATGAGTAAACTACTGTTTAAATAAAACTAAGCAAATTGGGTCATCAGATAAGCAAATATCAAAATTCAGTCTATCAGATTATTCATTCAATATTCATTAATTAAAACAAAACCTTTTGCTAATACCATCTCTCAACCCTATAAGTGAAATATAATTCTGAAACTAAATTGACAAATATGAATTAAAATGCAATGATGTTTGGCTTCCTTTGAATATTGATTTTAATATTTATCTAGTGTTTATGCAGGTTTATTCTGGACATAAGCATATTCTGGGATATGCAGAATACATTTGAAAAATTGTACTTTCAACACTGAATATTCCAGTTATCAAGCTGTTTCTCCAACCAAACCAATTTCAGGCTTACAAAAATAGATTAAAATATCCCAGACAGAAGCTCAGTTTTCATAGTGTCCTTCCTATAATTCTTCTTAAAATGATTAATTGGAAAATGTTTATATATCTACTTCAGTAGCTTAGCTAAACCACAATTTTTCACCAATCATAAGTGTACCTGCAAAACTCTGGATGTCCTACCTCATGGAAAGACAATCTGTCAGCCACATATACTTTTCATTGCCAAAGATTTGGCCAATTACTATTTTAAAGTGTAGCCTATTCAGTCACAGAGGGTCCTGATTGCTTTTCTACTAGTCTGAGTAGCTGGTCTATAAGCATCTTGTGACTTCAGCCAATACACATATTGTGTGGTCCCGGTTGATAAAGCTAAATAAGCTAGCCTAAAAGAAAATTTTCTGTATGTATTGTATTGTAAGAAAGACTTTGTGTATATTTGTCAGTATAATGTGTATGAACTTTACTGTCAGGTGGAAACTATCTGTCTACCTGACTTAAGCAAATAAGAAAGGCCATATCCAAAGTAAAACAGAATACTTCATTAAAACAGTTCTGAAGAAGAGCAGTAAAAAAAACCCAAAGGACTATTATACTTATTGTATTATAACATTTTGCACAAAGGACCAAGTTTTCAACAATTTCCTTGAAATGCCTAAACAAACATGCATTTGAGAAGCATTTGTTTAACAAGGTAAGAAACTGCTAGTATTTTAGCGGCTAAGAGGGATGGGTAACCACCTTCAATCAATAGAGATTTGACCTCACAGAACCCATTCAATTAGGGGAATTCTAAAAATTTTGGACCCTGTTTTTTGCATTGTAGTGGCAGCAGGGAATTGAAAAGAAAAAATTGGTTTAAAAAGCTTAATGCACCAATTGCACTCTTTTAAAAGTCCTAAGCCTTTCCAAGCAGACCAACTTTCATGTAGAAGGATTTTAAATGGATCCTTAAAAATTACCCAAATCTTTCATCCACTTACCCGTAAGCCACATTTTCAATTCTGATCATTCTGATGTTGTCATGACATCAATCTTCTTAGTTCCTCTTGTCTCCAAATAAGACACAAAGTATTATCCCAATTCCCTAAATCCTATCCATTCTTCAACTTGAATGTTGGCCATGGAGGAAGACCTGGAGGAAAATGTTTTATGTACAATGCCTTTCTCTTCTTGGAGGACAGACAATGTGAGGTGGTAAACTGTACTTCTAGCTACTCTGGAGGTAATTACTGTAAGTAAAAATCTGATGAAATAGAGGTACTGTAGGTGAAATCATCTGGCAGTCAAACCAGTTAAAGGGGGCTATGTGATGAACAATGTGACCTGTCTCAAGTACAGGTAGTTATTGACTTACAACAGGTTTTTTTTAGTGACTGTTCAAAGTTACAATGGCACTGAAAAAAGTGACTTATGACCATTTTTCACACAACTAGGGCAGATGATCGCATGATCAAAATATACATGCTTGGCAATTGACTCATATTTATGATGGTTGCATCATTAAGATAATATATAATGAGTAAGAGGACAACACTCCTCAGAAATAAGTACAGAGAGGAGAGAAAGTGGAGAGAAGGGTAGCTATATTATTCCTTCCCTCCAAGTAAAACAAGTAAGAGCCTTGGTGGCGCAGTAGTTAGAGTGCTGTACTACAGGTCACTTCTGCTGACTATTGGCTACCTGCAATTTGGCAGATCAAATCCCACCAGGCTCAAGGTTGACTCAGCCTTCCATCCTTCCAAGGTGGGTAAAATGAGGACCCAGGTTGTTGGGAGCAATATTCTGACTCTTTAAAACCACTTAGAGAGGGCTATAAAACACTATAAAGTGGTATATAAGTCTAAGTGCTATTGCTATTATAAAGAAACGTAGCAGTTTGTTTGATACTTTCACCTCGGTGCTGTATGCCTGGTAGTGGCTATCTAGGATTCTGCAGATCTCAGAAATGAAGTTGGGACATTTTTGCATTCAAAACATGTATTTCTGTGCATATGTGAATCCAACTACACTTCTTAAGCACATATACCAAAAGTGGGGAAAAGACTTTCCCAAGGTTAGATGTTGTGTAAACATTTACAGGGAAGTTGAATTCTTTTTTAACCTCAAGCAGAGCATTAAACAATGATATCATTCAAGTTATAGCAGTAATAGTGAGATGACTTCAACTGTTCAGAACTGCCTTCAAGGAAAGACTGAATCATGTCTCTCACTTCCTTTATTTTCCTTCTCTGTCCACCCCTCCTCCCTCTTTACAGGTTTAATTTTGCACGAACATCCCCAGGGAATGTAAAGCTTCACTTAACCATCAATGATGAGAATTTCAGCTTGGATAAAATCACCCTTTCTTAAATAGGAGATAGATCTAATGAGAGCCTGAGACATTTAAATGAATATTCAGAAGTGGCAAAACAGATTGCTTTTGGCTAAATATGATTATAGTGGTGGTTAAATTAAGCTGCAGGTTTATGCATTAAAGAACAAAGCAAAAGGAACACAAAGTACAGAGACAGAGAGGTTTAGTTAAACCTGATAATGTACACAACTCCTAAAATAAAACTGTTCCATAAAAGGGATGATGGAAGAGAAGTGGATCTTAGATATTAATAAGGTTTCTATGGAAATGTTCTCTGTTCTAGGTCTGTGCAAAGCAGCTTGGATTTGCCTTGACAAAACACTTGAGCCACAGAGGTGATGTGATTCTCTTTCTCAACGTAAAGACACAAAATGCTTTGCCTCATTTGGTTGCCTTAACAGGCACTTGGAATTACTGAAGGAGATTTTGACTCGTCCTTTGGCTACTGCAAACGTCAGGGGAAGCAGGCAAAGTAATTAATGTGGTTCCTTCCTTCCACTCTTAGAAGCGAGTTATATTGCTACATGTAGTCCAGGTGCTTTTTTCAAAAGGCAACTGGACTTTGTTTTTGCTTGAAGAGGTTTCGCTTTTTATCCAAGAAGCTTCTTAAATTCAGTTCAGCAGAACTGAAGAAGCTTCTTGGATGAGAAGTGAAACCTCTTCAAGCAAACGCAAGAGAAGTCCAGTTGCCTTTTGAAAAAGCACTTTTGGGACAACCATGACCTGGATGACTGAGAATCTCCATAGACATTGCTGCATGTAATGCAATACAAATGCACCCCACCCAAAGTTCTTTCTTTATTAATAAATATGTTTAATAAAATGATAAATGCCTTAGAGATGGCAGGTATAGGGAAGACCAGAGGTGGTATTCAGCAGGTTCTGATAAGTTCTGAAAAACCAGTAGCATAAATTTTGAGTAGTTCGGAGAACTGGCAAATACCACCTCTGACTGGCCCCGCCCCCATCTATTCTCTGCCTCCCGAGNACCACCTCTGACTGGCCCCGCCCCCATCTATTCTCTGCCTCCCGAGTCCCAGCTGATTGGCTGGGTCTTCTTTTGTTGCCCTGTACAAGGAGAACAGAGCTGGAAAGCAGGTTAGTGGGGTGGGATGGGAATGGGATTTTGCAGTATCCTTCCCCTGCCACGCCCACCAAGCCACGCCCAAAAAAACCAAGAGTAAAAAAATTTGAATCTCACTACTGGAAAAGACCTTAGACTAGAAGAAACATTCTGCAAGAGGTTACAAGGAAAAAGACACATGATTTACTCTGAAAGCAAAGTTATCCAAGTAAAACCCTCCACATAATGCATAGGAACCTAGACTTCTAAATCTATGAACAATTTTTAGCTGAAGTTTCAAAGAGAGAATAATATTTTTATTTTGCATAGTTTAAGAAAGACCAATATTCATGTGTGGTGAGTTGAGGCCATTGGTTTGTATCTATTTACGGGTGTCAGCATTTGGTTGTAATAGGCTTTAGTTCTCAATAAGAGACCAAGTACAACTAGCCCAGCTGAAGCAGAAAGCTACTTTTTGCAAACAATTTCAAACAAATGTCTAGAAAGTATGATGTTAAGTTGATGGATATATGCCTATATAAAAACATTAGATATTTCCACTAATCATGTTGGTTGGTTACCATGTGATGGGAGAAGGATGGTGTGAGGCCTCTAAAATATATTTTGTTTATTCCAGAATTTAGGATGAGATTATTTCCCCCATTAGTTTTCAGTCATGCCAATCATTTTTTGTTAGCAGAAGTTGAATAACTTTTTCTTAGTGGGTATGTTGGCACCACTAAGCCAGCGCCACCTGCATATCATATAATATGTTCCTAAAGATGGATTATAAAAATGTAAGTGCTCATTTCTTTTGTTATTGCCATCCTTCCCCTGTTTTTCAGTCCCTAAAACAAAGTGAGTAAAATAGATAAATCTGTTTGGTGCAGAAACTATAAGGATGATAGTTAAATGCAGGCTGAAGTTACCCTAACTACTGTTTTAAGTGAAAACAGGAAAGAGAAAGCTTTTGTCTTTTGTTCTACTCCCATTGCAGTCTACCAGATTTCTGCACATCTCAGCCATATATTCTTTGCCCTTTCCAGGAACAAGTTTTCAAATAAAAAAATGACACCCATGTGGTATCAATCTAATTTCACCTCTATTCTGCATTTTCTTTACTTTTTAACAATCCCCCAAAGGGTTTGCTAATATTAAAAATGATTGAAAAACCTAATAAGCCTTAAAAACCTGCTTGTAAGTATAAATACTTAAAAATAAACTCAAAATATGTAACAAGACTACTCAGATAAACAAAAGCAGGGAGGATAGATAATAAGGGTATGCAAATCAGAGTCTTCAAATGAATTCAGAAGATTGATTAGCTGTAAAACTGTTTGGAATGAATTTCTGAACTGGGACATTGAAATGCATGTAGACGTGTGAAACTATGAAAATCTATCTAAATCAGACTGAATTTATTTGGGTGCATTCAATTATTTTATTCAGTTTAATTTGACAAATCAAATTTGAACCGATTTGGAGAATTAAATATTTACAGTAATCTAACATGTAGATCTTAAGCTGCCATCAGAAGCTAATGAAGCTCAACACTAATTACATTGTCAATTTTTTTTAATAATCTCAATTTATTTCTTATTCCTTGTTTCCCTTGTCTCATGTTTGCCCTTTTTACATACATTTGGCTTCTTACATATTTCATTCTTAACAAGAATGTGGGCATCTGTATTTCTCAATAACTAAAGTTTGGTGAAATTATTTCATAGTGCACATTTCCCCAGGAGGCTTAAAGGCCTTTTCTTGGATAAATTCAAGGTTAAACAGTTCATACCATGAAGGACATTCAGTCTCTGTGCAAATCTTCGTGACTGGAGACAACATTTAGTATTTTTAGAACAACAAGGTCTGCAAAGGGTTGGATAAGGCTAGAAAATAAGCAGGTTAATATCATGTTCTTGTCTCTCATCAATCCTAGAATTTAATATTTTTCCTTTTTAAAACTGTTTTTTTTTTTTACTATTGCAAGATAGAGTGTGTGCATTTCTGACTTCAGCATGACAGCAAATTGTGCTACTATTTCTTCATCTACTATGTTTCATGAACTTTTGGGAGTTTTGGGATTCAAAAAAATTTGCTACTGGTTCTGTGGGCGTGGCATGGTGTGGCGTGACATGGCTTGGTGGGCATGGCTTGTTGGGCATGGCAGGGGAAGGATACTGTAAAATCCCCAATCCCCACTCCTGGGGAAAAGTTACTGCAAAATCCCATTCCCTTCCCACTCCATTAACCTGCTTTCCAGCTCCATTCTCCTGTGCAGGGCAATAAAAGAAGATTCAGACAATCAGCTGAGACTCAGGAGGCAGAGAATAGATGGGGGTGGGGCTAGTCAGAGGTGATATTTGCTGGTTCTCTGAATGACTCAAAATTTCTGCTACTGGTTCTCCAGAACTGCTCAGAACCTGCTGAATGCCACCTCTGTTTGTAAGACTGCAAAAATAAGGTTCCAAAGTTAGGTGTAGGACAGAGATCCCAGGGTGCCCATCTTTGATTCAGCTGCTGAAGATGCGACAAATGTAAACAAAGAAACTGACAGAAATACAGAACTGTCCCATGATATAAATCCTACTCAGCTAGTTTGCCTTTAATGGCAGAAAAAAGCAGATCACATTTTAATAGGAAAACATTAAACATAATTTGTTCTTTAACTTCTTTGCATTGCTGATTTCTTATAGAGAATAACAATCTCATCACCTTTTCTATTCCCATATAGATAGGCATTTATTTAGGACCACAATTGAGCCGAGACTTTTGATCATAAGTTGGTGTGGTCAGTAAGTCAGTCACCACTTGACCTGATTTTACAATGGTTTTACTGAGTCGCTCTGTTGTAAAGTGAGCCATGTAGTCATTAAGTCAATCCAGAATATCTAATACGCATTTTTTTGCCATTTTCTCCCAGAGTCTTCAGGTTGGTGCAACCTGTTGTGAATGCAAGTTGGTTGCCAAGCATTCAAAATATGCCTATGGGGGGCCTTGGTAATGTGATGTTTTATGATGGTCAGAAGTACTTTTCAGGCTGTAAAGCACCCTTTCCAAAGCCATCATAACTTCAAATGGTCATTTAAAAAAACTGGTCATTTTTTAAAATGTTATTGCTGTTATTGACTCCTACTCTTCAAGAACGGCTGACAAGAGTTTGATATACTCAATCCAAGTAACAGCACATCCCTAATATTCTCCTCTGACAATTTCTCAGCCATTGAAAAAGTCAGCAAACATGATTTTCAAAGGGACACGGTGACTAAGAAGTCCCAGCCTCTATTTTTAACCTCCTCACTGCATGCAGAGATGAATAAATGTGTCCTCCTTTTAACCTTGTACTACATAGCAATAGCACTTAGACTTATAAATCGCTTCACAGTGCTTTACACCCCTCTCTAAGTGGTTTTACAGAGTGAGCATATTGCCCCCAACAATCTGGGACCTCATTTTACTGACCTTGGAAGGATGAAAACCTGAGGCAACCTTGAATCGAACTGCCGAACTGCACGACACGATTTGCTTTCTAAAAGTCTACATATTTCATTATTATATTTTATTGTCTAACCATTGATAGAATACATCCCAAATTTTATAAAATTGTTTATCATCTTGTTCTCTAATTTC
>BHFT01059926.1:0-12731 GCA_004320025.1 Laticauda laticaudata
CCCCCCCCCCAAAAAAGGAGTGAGTGGGAGGGGAGGGGAAGGGCCAGCCAGTGGAGCGATTTGCCGGTTCCCCAAACTGTGTACAATCATAACACGTGTGTGCGCAGCGTTTGCAAGAAATCATAATCTGTGCCGCCTGGATAGCTGATAAGCGCTACGCGCGGGTGCGCAGCGTTTGAAAACCCTCTTGTTTCCTGCTTTTTCAACCTCAGCTGTGCTGCACAAAGCAGATGAGGAGGGGAAAGCAGGGAATAAAGGACAGTCTTGAACCTGGGCAGACGGGTAGGCCAAACAGCTAACCGGTTCAGTGTCAGCTGTTCTTTGCAGCTACTGGTTCTATAGAATCGGGCCGAATTGGTTGCATCCCACTCCTGGTCATAGGGTACAATAAGAAATCATATCATACAAGGAAACAGTTATAGAACATAGTGTCCTTTTTTAAGATCTCTGCTATGGTTGCAAACAAGATGCTTGATCACATTATCTCCTGGTACTCAAACCTGTAGAAAACCATTGTCATGCAGTCTCCTCATGAGGAACAGCCGTTGGAGCATATATCAGTGTAATGATTTAATAGCTAGTCATCAACACCCTAATTAAGATCTGAAAGCCACACACAACCAGGCACCATACAAATACAATGTGTAGAACACATATTATGGAGAGAAAGAAGTTCCCTAGTGATGGGTTTTAATATGAGCCCTTGAAAAGCTTGGAAGAATAAACCTCTGGTCTCAGTGACCAACTCAGATTGGATCCTGCAACATTTCTCTGGGTCACATATATTTGCCTTCATTTGCGGGTGGTTTCCCACACGCTCCTTATCTGGAGAGATTCCAAGAAACTGATCTACTCACCAGCTCCTTGATCTTTGCTACAAATCATCAGCAGAACTGTTTTCACCATACCTTTCTTGGAAGTCGATAAGCATCTCAAAACACTTTCACCCTTTTTCTTTCTGAAATCCATCTTGAAATGTTGAACTTTATGTTTCAAAGTTAAATGGTTGCAGATCACACAAACATAATTCTGGGCAGTGTACAGAAAAAAGTTTAAAAGTAAGTCTAAAACAATTATTAAAAACAATTAAACATTAATATAAATAAGACCACAAGAGAATGGACCAACATCTACACACTATATAACCATCTCACAGGCTCTCTGTTTTTGTGGGATCCCTAAGCTTTCTTGAAAATAATGTTTTAAGCAGTGGTGGGGTTGGAATAACTTAACAACCAGTTCTCTGGTTGGGTAGGTGTAGCCGGTTGATCATGTGACTGGGTGAGTGACATTATTCATCACACCAAGCCCTGCCACCCGGCCACTCACCTCAAAGGCAGAAGTAGGATTCAGACAGTTGGGGCTCATCCCANATTATTCATCACACCAAGCCCTGCCACCCGGCCACTCGCCTCAAAGGCAGAAGTAGGATTCAGACAGTTGGGGCTCATCCCACCACTGGCTGGCCCCACCCCTGCCTGTTTTTTGGCCTGTTCTGGGCTGTTTTCAGGCTGTTTTGGGGTCATTTTCGGGCTGTTTTTCAGGCTGCTTTTGACCCCAAAATGGCCTGAAAAACAGCCTGAAAACAGGGAGAAAACGGGTCGAAAAACAGCCTGAAAAGAAGCCAAAAATGGCCCAAAAAAACAGGACAAAAATGAGTTGGGGAGGAGCCAGCCAGTGGTGGGATTTGCTAGTTCACCAAACTGAACAGAATCTTAACTACCAGTTCTCCTGAACCAATGTGAATTGGCAGCAGCCATCTCTGGTTTTAAGACATTTCTGGAAGGCCAGTGGGATCAGGGTTAATTTTACCTTTAGGGGGGACTAATGTTCCATCGTAAAAAAGGCTGGATCTTGTCAGATGGAAGTCTTACTGGACCTGGTGGGATAGCTATATGGACCCCAATAGAGCTTTTAATATGGGTATAATTATAGCTGTTTTGGAAGCATATAACAATATGATAATAACATTTTGACCAGTATTTGCAAGAGTGAAGAAACCATCCCCCTTTTATTTTAAATATTATCCTTTTTCACATGGTTAAAGCATGATTACTGTATTGAACACAGTGAGCTCTCTCATGCTTGGAATATAGGAAATAAAAATAAAAAATGTAATCTGCTCAAAAGGAATATAAATATTGTAAATTGTGCATGTCAAAGTTGCTATACCTATTCATAAATCCAAATGAATGAACAAATGAATAAATCCAAATGAATTGAATCCAAATGATATTGCAAAGAACACCTGGATTACAATGTAGTAGAACAAATAAAAGCTATGTTGTTTTTGATATTTATTATCACTCACCAATTCTAGAAAATATGGATGATGGCATTTATTGGAAGACAAACAGTATAAAATGTTCAATTCTTGAGACAAAGTTCTGGGATATTCAAGCAAATTTCATCTTCTTCTCATGTACCCTGACTGTTTCAAGGATGATCCAAAAGCTTTGTGAAGACAATTTGTTGGAGAAGGAAGAAGTATGTATTCTATATCTTCTGGATATAGAATATTACTTTATAAAGTTTATTTCATTTTTTAAAATAAATAATTTCTTTAATAGACCGGGGGAATGTAGTAGATTCAACATTCAATGGGTCCAGTGATACATTTGACAAAGTATCTCATGACATTCTAATTAGTAAAATTGCGACAATAAGTATGGGCTGAAATGAATGAGAATTAAATGAATATATAAATGGCTAAGAAAGCATACTTCAATTATACTTGTAAATAATTTTCATTAAACTGGGGTTACATATAAAATGGGGTCCTACAAAGTTCAATCCTCTGCCTCCTATTATTCAGCATTTTTATTAATGACTTGGATGAACATTGAAAGAATGCATATAAAATTTGCAGGTGCCAGAAAATTGAGCTCTAGAAGAGAGAAACAATAAAAAATAACTTACGAGTTGAGAAAAAAATTTTTTTTTTAAATTTAATAGAAAAAAACACATCTTTTTTTACTTAGTAAAGTGAAACCAAACATACGTGGAATGCAGAATGCAGCACATTGCAAAAATATATTGAACCAGCAGCTGATTATTAAGGGCCTGTCACATAGGCCTATGGATGCAAAACGTATGTAAAAAGGACACAAGCGACGAGAAAATGTTCCATCTGTTGTTATCCACTCTCAAAAGTGCCCAAATTTGCATAAGCAGCAGCAGACAAACAACGGAAAGGAACGGACGGGGGGAGGATGGTAGCCAGGATGTAAAGCGATGCTCCACGGAAGCCTAGTGGATGGAAGTGGATGGAAGCAGATGCACATTCCGCAGGGCTTGCCGGGGGAGCACAGCGAGCGGAAACCGGCAACGGAAGGAACGAATGCAGAGCGGATGCCTAGCGGATGACACGGATTGCAGTCACGGATGCCTAGCGGATGCAAAGTGTTTCACCGCGCATGGGGAAGGATGCATTATGTCAGCCCCGTGATATAAAGGGATGCAGCTGCAAGCAGGTCACCATTCAGAGAAAGACCTGCTGCCAGAACAGCTCCAAGCCAACAACCATGGGGAAGAAAAGGAAGCCTGTGCCATCTGCTGCCAGTCCTGGCAAGAAGGACAGGGTCACCAATTCCACCCCCTGGCCCTGACTCTGCTTCGCTGGGGCTTCTGCTGCTCGGGCTGACTCTTCTGGTGCTGGGGCTTCTGCTGGTGCTTACTCTGCTCGCAACTGCTCCTGGTGTGGGGCTTCTGCTGGTGCTTACTCTACTGGTGCTGCTCCTGGTGCTGGTGCTTCTGCTGGTACTTACTCTGCTGGCGCTGCTCCTCTGTCCCTGCCTGCTGCTGCTGATCCTGGTCCTGCTGGTGCTGCTGGTTCTGCGGTGCTGCTGTGCTGCTGCTGCTGGTTGCTGCTGGTGCTGCTGGTGGCTGCTGGTGCTGCTGGTGGTTCGGCTGGTGGTCCTGGTGCTCCTGGTCCGGCTGGTCCTGCTGGTCCTGCTTTTGCTGCTACTGTTTGTTCTGCTGCGCTTGCTGGCTGCTGTGTGGTGGTGTGGTGGAGCAGCCCCTAGAACCTCAAAGCCTTCTGCATGAGGGCCCAGATGGCCCTGCTAGAGGGAGGAAGAGGCATACGTGAGAATGGGAGAGGAGGCAATACTCCATCGAAGAGGAACATTGAAGATGAGGTGCTCGAATGGCTTGAGGGAGAACGAGTACCTTATGGCGGAAGGGACCAGGCTCTATCGAGACACCAAGCGGAAGCAGGCTGCTTGGAGAGAGAAGGCAGAAAACCTGGGCTACACTTCGGAGGTGCTCCTCAGCTGGTGGACAGCACATGCACACCTGGATACGGGAAGCTGCACCTCAAGAAATCTGGCCAGGCCATGGTCAAGCTCACTGACTGGGAGACCTATGTGATGGCAAGTGCAGCCCCCTCTGACAACCCTCTCTCTCAGGCAGCCCACAGAAAGCCATTCCTCTTCTAGCCAAGAGTCAGTTCCTGTGTCCAGGCAGGTATCTGTGAGCTTCCGCACGATGGAGACCCCCCCAACAGCTGCACTCCCCATGGTGGAGCGCATGGAGGACCCCTGATGCAGTGGGAGCAAGGAGAGGGCACTTCCACCAGAGACCAACACACATCCACCCAGCTCCACCTCCACAGAAATAAGGCAGAGAGCCAGACCGGAGGGGCAGAGCCACACTGTCCTGCTGGAGATCAGGGACACGCAATCAAAAAGCAGCGTAGATCTCCTCTCTCAGCTGGTACACACGGACATACCATCCTCAAACCGCAAGCCCTTTCTCACCTACGTCAACCAGAACCCTCATGGACATGTCGAATCACAAGTACCAGGTGATAAAGGACAGGATCACCGGTCTTCTGCACAAACCCTCCAGGCCAGCTGAACCTGCTCCGACCCAGTCCAGGTCTGCTCCTCCACCCCAGGTGATGTCACAGCCCTTCCAAGGTTTTCCACAGGCCCTCACTACCAAGGCTACAGGAGGTCCAGCAGCACAGGCAGCCCTTCCCAGTCAGGCACAGGTTCATGTACGCCACCGGGCCACCGATGCACTGATGCCACTGAGATGCCACTGATGCCACCGATGCCCCCGATGCCACAGATGCCATCCAGGCCTCCACGTCACTCACCTGCAAGACAGACATCCCCACTACACTCCTCCTTCTCCACCCACAGCCAAAGCCCGGCCTCAGAACATCTGTGTCATCGGTCTTGGGACTGACACCCATGTCCCGGAGGAAGGGGCTCTCAACATCACAGGACTAAAGCGCAGCTCTCTGGAGAGCTTCCTCCACACCACCATCCCCTGTTGTCCTCTCGGGGCCAGGCACCCAATGGCGCCTCAGACGAGCAATCCAGCAGCAGCATCTCCACAGCACCTGGACGCCTTCACCCCTGAGAAGATGGGCACTCCTCAGAGTGAGTGAGAGAGTGCCAGAGACTGGTTGCTACCTGTTGACTTTATCTTTGCTTGGGACACTTTACTTGGGTTATTTTGCTTTTACAGTTTGTTATTATAAAGATTATCTTTCCTTCACACTTCATCACATCTTGCTTCAATTCTTTTAGTCAATAAAGTCTTGGTGGAACTTTTAGAAATGGTTTAAGCTTTGCATGCTTGTGGGATGGGTAAAGGATAGCAGTGGGAATGGGCAGGGATACCTGTGGGATGGGCAGGGATACCTGTGGGATGGGTAATCAGCTGTGGGATGGGCAGGGATACCTGTGGGATGGGATAATAGCTGTGGGATTGGGTAAAGGATAGCAGTGGTATGGGCAGGGATACCTGTGGAATTGGGTAATAGCTTGTGGGATAGATAAACCTCCAGTGCAAGCATCGTGGGACTGTATGGTCACCCCTCCCAGGTGCCACACCTATGGTCCTTTATTATCAATAACAATGTAATCATTCATCCACACATTTCCAACATAAACAGAACTCTTTATAAATGCCCTGTTCATTGTAGGGCCACTCAACATACATGGCACATCTCATCAGTGTGATGAGACAGGCTGAAGGAAGCATCCATTAAGCATCTACCATCCTGTCTTGCCACTCCACTGCTCCAGCTGGGGAGTTGCACCAGTGTTTTCAGGAGGTTGTGCGCTTTCTTCCCTCACGTGAAGCTCTGTTGTAAGCCTTGCACATCCACAGTGTCTATCAGGTTTCGCCCTTGCTCCATTCACCAGGCTCCATGTCCCCATTGCCTTGTTGGAGGTCCACAAGCCTGTTTTGCAACACTGGGGTAGTGGGTGCACATGAGATTATGCAGGATGCAGCAAGCTCCACAATGTTCCTCATGGTCTCTGGGCGGTGCTGCATGGTGTGAGAAAGTACGCTGGAACCTGTTGGCCAGGATGCAAAGGCGTTCTCCACCACCCGCCCTGCCCTGGACAGCCTGTAGTTGAAAGATCCTCTCTTCACGGGTGAGGCATCTGGAAGTGTAGGGCTTCATGAGGTAGGTTCTGAGGGAGAAGGCGTCATCCCCCACGATGAAGTAGGGCACATCTTGTGTGTCGATGGGCAGGGGGTCTGGATCTGGGCAGCCCATGATTAGGTTGCGTTCCAGCCCCTGTTTGAAGGCGACTGGGTGTTGTATACCTGGGCATCTGAAGATGGCCGTTTGCCTGAGAGCAGTCGATGTATCATGAACTTGTAGTCAGCAATCCACCATGGCGAAGAGGATGATGCTGAAGAAGCCCTTTGTAGGTTGTATGATGATAGTGGTAGACCCTGGACTTGAGCTGTGAGGACCATTTCGCACGTGCTTGCCATCTATGGCTCCAACGGTGTGGGGGAAGTTCCACTTCTGATACCACTGCTCTGCAACTTTCTTCCAGCCTTCTTCAGTGGAGGGGCACTAGAGGAGCTCCTCCAAGTATTCTTCGAATGATGGCCTGCACACTTCTCTGACCACAATGCTGATGGTGTTGTGTTGGCACCCTCCAGCCGTACTGCATGCTCCTGTACATGGTCACCTGAGGCCAGGTTGGGCAGACTCAGTGCCACCTTCAGCCCAGGTTCCAGGCTGGGCCGGAAGTTGGTGTTTGCCTTGGTCAACATGGGTCTCAGCCGCTCCACAACTTCGTCAAACATGGCTGGTGGCATCCTCATGAAGTTTTGGAATGCACGAGTGTCTTCGTTCTTCAGCTCCACCATCAGCTTGTTATACAGTCCGTAACTCTGCTTTCTGGCGATCCATTCTTCGGACCAGACACTTCTTGGCCAACCTCCTTTTCTTCCGCGTAGAACAGGTGAAAGAGCCTGTAGATGGCTTCGCACTGTTGTAGAACGATGGTGGCTACCAAAAGGAGTGTGTGATGATCCATTGTGTGGACATGACTGGATGCTGTGGAAGAGCAAGAGCAAGGCCTGAAAGAGCGTCTGCCACACCAGGGCTGCTGGCGACTGAAAGTGAGATTCCGTGAATTTCCCTTTCCCCCCTTTTATTAGAAAATATAGGGTTTATCCGCTAAGGTGTCGCTTTGGCATCCTCTCTAGACATCCTGCAGAACATCCTAAATATCCGAGATATCGTCCCCATATACGAAAAGTTTTTTTCGTTTTTAATGCTTTGTATGCGAGCTGCATCTGCTCTTCATTCCTCTTCTACGTTCAATGCTACCTAACGACTGCGTGTCCGTTCTTCCGCGTCCGTTGTTCGCTCTCTTCCACTGTCGCAGCGGATGCCTACCGGAATATAGCGGATGCGTTACGGATGAAAACGAATGTAGAGAATGCGATGTTCCCTGTATGCATTACTGGATGTCAGAATGGACGCGTGAGGATACATTTTTCCGCTCTCAAAAAGTTTTGGCAGCTCAAAACTATTTGAGCGGATGAAATGTCAGTAGACGGATGCTGGACGGATAGAGAGTATGAAAAACGGACGCAGTGAATACAGAACGGATGCATTGTGTTAACCAACAGATGGCAAGCATTTCTCTCCATTTTACATCCTCTTTCCATCCGTTGGTGCTGTGTGACAGGGGCTTTAACTGAATATGAAAAGCAATGTGATATTGTTACAAACAATGCAAATTCAATTTTAGGTTAAATCAAGATAAAGCGTATCCAAAATACAGGAAATAATCCTTAGACACCACTTTAAGAACTAAATCTAATTCTGGGCAACATACTTAAGAAATTCAGAAATTGGAAAAGTTCAGAGAAGGAGATAAATCATCATTATTTATTTTTTTAGAAATTCCAAATTTTGTAAATGATGCAATTACATAAAGCCCATGGAGATCATTAAATTTACACAAGAAACATGTCAGGCAGATCAAGTAGAGGAATTTATAATTATCAATATTATAGTTTTATAAAAGTAATAATGTCCAGTTTTTCTTAACTCTGAAAGAAAAATTCAATATGTCTATGCACTGGTGTTTTGTACCATTGAAAGAGTTTGTAATAAAACCTTACATGTCATGATGCCATGGGTTACTACTTTTCTAAGATGAATAAAGTTACATCATACTTGCTAAAATTCATTGTTGCTGTGCTTGGTTACATAATTTCTGTAGATACTGCAAACACACAAACTGAGGGCTGAATAATTATTTTGTATGAACTGTAAAAGCTGAAAGCATTTGATATATTTAACTGCTGGTGTTATTTTAATTATCTCTTATTTTTTATTAAAATAATTCTGCATCTTACTTTGCATCAGAATATTGCTTTGGGGATGAGAGGGTGCTGCCTTCTAAGGAAAAAAAATGCCCTGTGATTTGTAGGTCAAAAAATTACAATGTTTTTTCAGAAGTTCAGATTCTGGATTTGTATTGTTTTATACAAGGGTAAACCTGCAAGAGGATTCTCTGGTTTCTTTAATAGTAGCCTGCTTAGTACCTATAAATTTATTTATTTATATATTTATTCATTTATATCAAGCAACTCTAATCAATGTGTCACAGTGATAGTTGAGAAGGGCACATAATTGTAATTTGTTCCCTTCACTTTTTCAAAAAAAATCTGTCCTAAAGAGATTTAGGGTAAGCAAGATTGATAAGGGCCAACATAAGAGCTTTTTCTTTGATGTATATTATAACAGCAGGCAAAACAAAACAAAACAAAACAAAACAACACAGAGACCTTGGTTATCCTAGAGAGCAGAGCACTACACTCAGCAGTACTCAGTTCTTTGGGACTGATTATGGCCTATTGAGGCAGAAAACTTGTTCGAGTTCAAACTCTTTGAATTCCTTGTTCCCTCAATAGTGTGTCCAAAAAGAGCATTCAATGGCTCATGTAGCAAAATCACCGCCAGCCTAAATTGTTCCTATTTCTCTTTTGCATATGGCGGGCCAGAAAACTTTCAACACTCCTCAGTAGCCCCATCAGGCTTTGATATGGGTAACACTGCCATAACAGCCTGCATTAGAGAACTTATATTTTATTCTTCTTTTCAGTGTACATAAGAATCCCAGCTTAGTCCTTTTTTGTCTTTTGGATCCTTTGAACTCTTTCAGGCGATTTCTCAAGACTTTCTGTGCTTTGACGGTGCTGTGCATTCACTGTAAAAGCAGTCAAAGCCGTAATGCGGCCACAAGCAAAACTGTGAGTGTCTTAAGGACAGACCACACAACTCCATTGAGCATTTGCATATTTTAGCAACTCAAGCCAGTGTGAGTCTAAAATTAAAAGAGGACCCCCACATCCTTGATCAGATGGCTTTAATTAAATAACTCTGCCCCTGTCCGGTTTTTGCAAGGCCATTCTCCTACCTGCTTCAAAATGCTGGATTTTCAAGAGTGTTATAAACCCTGCCATGACATTACCCTGAGAATATGTTTGCACTGCAAAAGAGAGATTGAAGTATAAAGTGCTGATTCAGATACAAAATTAGACACCCTGAAGTAGCCAACCTTAGGCTCAAAGGGAGCAAGGCCAAAGACGGACTGCTCAGTTCATTTTCCACCTCAGTAGCTGGGGTAATCCAGCCTAGCCAGCTGCTAACAAGATTGGGTCTGAAGTTTACCTCCACAATGAGATAATCAGATTACTAGCCACAAAGATCAAATAATGACCCAGCTTTAGAGCAAGTTCAGTAGGCCCTTGATAGCACTGTGTGGTCCTTGAAACTTGATTAAAAAATTAAATGGCTATACTTTGTCTCAATATTTCACATTGGAATTTTAAGTGACTCAATTATTCTTTACAGGCAGAAGTGTCTGATTTTGTGTGTGTGGTTTTTTTTTAAAAAAATCTCCTTCTCCAGCTCAGTTTATTTATTGATTGATTAAAAAAGAATATCCCACAACAGCAATGCAGAAGAGATAGGTGATTGGTAGATTGTGCCTGTTAAGCCCTTGTTCTTTTGAACTGGGTTTTTAAAGGAAGCAGGTTGAATGCTTAAACTGGTGAGGTTGCAGAATTGTGCTCAGCATAATTACTGGGAAGAGGGTTACAAAATAGGATCTGTTTCTCCAAACTCCTTTCAAACAAGTAACCAAATCAAGCAAATAAAAAATTGAGCCCATTTCTCTTTGACCAAATCATGCCAGCATGCTACCACTGGGACTAAAACAGCATTGGTTTCAATGGCAAGCAATGCCATTTGAAAGTTTTTCAGATTTGGCTCCTGTATGATAGCAGTTTCAGAAGTAAAGGGATTATTCTGAGAGGCATACAAATGTGATTGTCTCACAGCAGATGGTGCGCACTGCTTCACCTTTGAGAAAAGTTAATTAAGCCAAGCATATTGTGCCCATAGAGAGGAAAATGTAGATGAATATTAAGCAATCAAACTCGGGGTCTCCTTTTTTCATGCCTCTGCAATGGGACACAGAATCCCATTGAAAAAAGAATTATGTACAGAATCAAATTAATTCACAGCCAACTTTACTCTCTTCCCACGTTTTAACAGGGGTGCACACCAGGCCCTTCAGAAGTTTTGTCCACAATCAATGGGCCACACTGCTGTGTCCACTAAATTAAATGAATCAGTGTAGAAAAATCTCTTGTGAGATATTAAAAGGGTGAAAGACTGTTTAATTCAAATCCTTCCCTAGGTTTTTCACAGTCTCCTTTTAAATGGTACAGTGTTAAAAAATCTTCTTTAAAAAAATCTCAGAGCAAATCACTAAACAGACACAATTACCCCTTGTTAATAAAAATGAACACCTCAGCTGCATTTTCAAAAGCTGGTTTTAGTTTTGGTTTCTGTTTGCTGTTAATTCTGCTAATAGAACATCAAATTGGAATGCAGTAATTGCTGGTGAGGTGTTAGAGTAAAAACAAATCAATTAGCACAGTTAATTGTTCTATATGAATATACAACTTTCCTTGACAAAGAATAAAACATGAATGCTTTCTACTATTGATTTTTAAATGGTTGTTAAAATTAATTGTTGGCTATGAAAGATCGTATTAATTTGTAGTGAAGCCTGGAAGCCAAGTGGAGCATCAGCCTAATATCTATTAATCAGCCCTTTTTGTTCTAAAATGAAGCTGCTAGTCAAATAGTTATAAAATATAAAATTTTCTTCTTTTTTAAATTGTTTGGTGAAGATATTTCGCTTGAGAACTATCTAAAAGGAACACAAGTGACTTGAAGGAAACTTTTTCCCTATTATTGCAACACAATGGTTTGATTATAAAGCAGACTTGGGAGACCTGTAGATTCCAGATGCTGCTGTCCTGCAAATAGGGATAAAAAAATAAATAAAAATAGAATGCAAATCCTTCTGGGAATGTTTTTCAAGGAGTGTGAGCCACTAAAATGAAATTTGGAAAACATGTTGGGAAAATGGTACACAAGAAGCAAATTACTTATGGAGTACTGAATTAAAAATATGTGCATATCTAGAAATGCCATTAATTTATTTACTTACTTATCAAATTTATATCACTATATCATCAGATCCTTGAAATGTGACAATGCATGAGCAAAACCAAGCATTTAAAATCAAACAACCAGAAGCACCAAAACATCTAAAATTCTAACACCATACCACCATAAATAATTAATAAAATATATCAAACTAACAATTTTATAACTGGCTGTTTGGTAGGACTCATGGTTTTAAATATCCAGAAGGCCAGACCAGTTAGGAATAAATATATATTAGAGAAAGCTATGTATAAAGTTTGAATTTTAGAGAAAATCACATGTAATAACTATTGAATTTTTCATATCAGGAAAAATAATCCACAGAAAACATTTATCGGCTTATACTTCAGCATATATTTGGCTAACACGTGCCCTGTTTAGACTAATTCACGCATCCCAACCTGCAACTTCAGAAGTTGGTAGCAAGGTACGATGTTGCCTGGGGCTAATGGGGTTCAGTCATATGTGGAGGACTATGGATTCCCCATTCCTGGCATACATATTCAGTATGCTGACTGGAGAATTTTGAGAATTGAAGTCCACACAGTTTAAGTTGCTATGTTTGAGAAAGACTGGGTTAGAGGAACTGCCTGATTTTCTTTCTATTTACAACAGTGAATTAGTACTTTGTTCAAAGAAAACATATCACAAAGTAGGAGAACTCATACTTTACACACGAAAAGGAGTCCATAAATGGTAGCTTTTCAGCATTTATGGGCTTCTTGTCATTATTATTAGCAGTGATTAAGATTCACCTCCATTTACTTTGGTAACTTTTTAAAAATAATAACAGAAAACAAAAAAGGAGCAAAACAAAAACCATACATTGGTAAAAAAAATAAATCCTGAAAACAGACGTGCCCAATCCCTGGGCCCAGACTTGCATTGATCCACAGCCTGATAGGAACCAGGTCACACA
>BHFT01059927.1:0-22833 GCA_004320025.1 Laticauda laticaudata
TAGATAGATAGGAGGGAGGGAGGGAGGGAGGGAGAGAGGGAGAGAGAGAGAGAGAGAGAGAGACCATAGACCACAGGTGATGTCATGTGACATATCCCTTCATGGAGCTGGACTGGGCATGCCCTCTGCATGATGCCTCCAGCCCATGGGCCACCAGTCTGACTCACCTGCCATAGACTATTGGGCTACTGGGCATTTGAAGTGATGATGATGATACCCATTCGGTCATGTCCTACTCTTGCCAAGTCCTACTCTTGCTCGTCCCTCCACATCTTCTGATCTTGCACTACTTCCATGAGTTGATGTTCTTTGCCAGCCTGGTTTCTTTTGACCACTAACTCTTCCCAATAGAACTGCTTTCTCAAATGAATTCCCCTGTGTGACACGGCCAAAATAAGTAAGATGCTGTTGTGTGATTATTGCCTTCCAGTCACACTTTTTTTTTTAACTACTGATTCTGTGGCTGTGGCTTGGTGGGCAAGGCTTGGTGGGCATGGCAGGGGAAAGTTACTGCCAAATCCCCATTCCCTCCCCACCCCACTAACCTGATTTCCAGCTCCATTCTCCCGTGCAGGGGAAACAAAGAAGACCCAACCAATCAGCTGGGACTTGGGAGGCAGAGAAGAGATGGGAGCGGAGC
Source organism: Laticauda laticaudata (assembly GCA_004320025.1). Taxonomy (NCBI): domain Eukaryota; kingdom Metazoa; phylum Chordata; class Lepidosauria; order Squamata; family Elapidae; genus Laticauda; species Laticauda laticaudata. The sequence goes on from BHFT01059927.1 coordinate 641, forward strand.
CAGTCAGAGGTGGTATTTACCAATTCTCCAAACTACTCCAAATTTCCACTACCGGTTCTCCAGAACTGGTCAGAACCTGCTGAATTCCACCTCTGCTTTCAGTGACATGTCTGGTGTTATGTGTTTGAGTAGTTGCTTGTTGGTTACCTTTGTTGTCCAAGGAGGCGTTTGAATTAGGAAGGTGAAACTGGAAAAACAGCAAGCAATTTCTGGAGTACTTGTGGTTTAATTTCCTAAACAAGAGACAGCTGCAACTGGAATAAAGATAAAAAGTTTGGGCACAATAGCAACAAATCTGAAGGGTTCTTGGCAGGCTAATCCATCCCCTCGTCTTAACTCATACTTAGGCTATCAAGAATTGAATCCCTCACTGATATACCTGGTGTTCCAAACCCACTTATCCCAAAATTGCCAAACCGCACACTCATTCTGCAAAGCCCCCTTTCATTTATAATTGAGCAAGTCCCATTTAGCTTCAATTTCTCATCATGGAAACCCTCTGTGCTGGCTGATTTTGCAATGTGGTGTAACTAATGGATGTGAACAGGAACAAAGTCCAGGGAATTTAATAAAGGAATAATAATGCAGAATGCAGAATAAATCTTTTTGGAAGGTGTCAGCAGTTTTGCTAAGTGATACCTTTGGTAATTCTGAACAAACCAAAGGGAAGTAAAACACACAGAGAGACATCCCGAGCTGTGTGTTTAATACCAGTCTGTTCTCTGTATGAAACAATGCCCCCTATTTCTAGAAATAGAAATAATAGAAAGAGAAATTAGGAATAGAAATAGAAGTGGTATGGTACATATGTATTGTATGGTATGTATGTATTGTATGGTATGTATGTATGGTATGTATTGTATGGTATGTATGTATTGTATGATATGTATGTATTGTATGGTGTGCATGTATTGTATGATATGTATGCATTGTATGGTATGGTATTGTGTAAGGTAAGGTAGAATGGAATGGGACAGAAGATGGAATGGAATGGAATAGAATATGGGACAGAATGAATTGGAACAGAACAGAACAGAACAGAACAGAACAGAACAGAATGGAATAGAATATGGAATAGAATGGAATGGAACAGAACAGAATATTCTTTAGTGATCAAGTGTGATTGGACACACAACGAATTTGTTTCAGTGCAGAAGCTCTCTGTATACCGACAAACAACAGAGTAATACAATCATAAGATACCAATAGGAGAAGGGAGTAAGAAAGGTGAGAAAGCTAATAGTAATACAGACCTACTACATGGGTCAATCTGCTTAGACGTAGGACAGTGCTGTGGGAAGTTGGTGTTCAGCAGAGTGATGGCATGAGGGAAAATACTGTCTCTGGGTCTAGTTGTTTTGGCATTCAAGGCCTTATAGCGACATCCTGAGGAGAGTAGTTGAAAGACTTTGTGTCCAGGATGTGAAAGGAGTTTTAGATATTTTCACAGCCCTCTTTGTGGCTCATGCAGTATATAAGTCCTCCATGGAAGGCAGGCTGGTTGCAATATTTTTCTCTGCAGTCCAAACTATACATTGAAGTGGTGTCTGTCTTATTTGGTTGCTGTACCAAACCAGACAATATAGAATGGTTCTAACAATGACATGGCTCACTTTACAATTTCCTTCATTAGCAACAGGAATTCTGGTCCCCATTGTCACCGTAAGCCAAGGACTACCTGTGCTCCTGTTTCCCTGACACACATGATTTAGTCCTCAAATTATGACCTTTCCTTTTCTAATGTTAATTTCCTTTTGTCCTGAGAGCCCTTTCCTACTGCTGATCTGAAGCGTCTATCTTCCCATCCTTGACAGAAAATTAAACCAGCATAACGTTCAGCACCCTCATTGCTGATGTTTCTCCTGTCATAACTGCTTTTGGTTCCAAGTCACTGCAGGCCCTGATTTTCCTCCATGAAAATGTGACGAAGCCTGACAGATTTGACTTACCTTGAAGTCGTCCTTGGACACTGACAGAAGTTGGAGGGAAAATGCTATTTTAACACCAACCCAGCTCAGCATAAGTGAAGTCAATCTCTTTTGTCGGCTAGAGTTGAGAAGAAGGCAACCTATGGGAATAAAAATCGTTCTGAAGGTATCCCCAAAGGTGCTTTTTCAAGAGGCAACTGGACTTTCTTATTTTATTTTGAAGTCATTTCGCTTCTCATCCAAGAAGCTTCTTCAGCTCTGTGTCCTACCACCCCTTACCTTCCTAAATATAAGGAACGTCTGTCGAGGTCATTTGCATCCTTTTAGAGGGTCATTGAAGCCACTTGAAGGTTTATCTGTGTCCTCAAGGTCACTTGAACAATGCAAATGGGTGTGGAGCCTTCTTGGAACTTCTGAAAAGACTTGTGTTGTGGAATGGTGCTTTCTGCAGGATGTTTTCTGCCTTGTGTCCCTTCACTGTTGAAGACAGGCAGAGGCTGTTGGGGATGAGTCTGTGTTGTCTACATCTCAAACTGAAACGCAAATGGTTCCTGTAATCAAAGGGAACATGAATGGATTTCCAAAAACTTCAGTGGCAAAATGGCCTCAATGACTCTCTAAAAAAGATGCAAATGACCAGCTGTCTGTAAAGCCCCTGTCCCACTGCATCAACGGATGCAAAGAGGATGTAAAACATTAAAAAACGTTGAAAACGCTATGCATTGTGTACTCATTGCATACGTGTTTCATACGTTCTATCCTTTGAGCATCCGTCCACTGAGATTTCATCCGCTCAAGAAGTTTTGAGCTGCACAAAACTTTGTGAACAGATGAACTTTCTGCTGTGTACGATGTAAATCCGTGACATATGAGCAACAAACATTCTATGTCCGTTTATCATCCGTTAACCGTCCGCTGTATCCTCTCTGCATCCTCTGGGCATCCCCTCAACTCACATCCGCTGCAGCTGAAAACAGAAAGAGGGAGGAAACAAAAGGTACACCAAACGTCTACACAGCGTTAGTAGCACGGAAATAGAAAGGATGAGCAGTGAACGGTTTGCATCTGATATACATCCGCTAGGCTTCCTATAAACTTCCGTTTAACATCCCCGCTACATACTACCCACGTCCGTTCTTTTCCGTTCTGTTTATGCAAATTTTCACAACTTTTTGGAGCGGATGACAACGGATGGAGCCACCCCCGAAATTTTGCTCGTCCGCTGTGTCCTTTTTGCATACGTTTTGCATCTGTTGGCCAGTAGGATCTAGCCTTAAGGAATATAATTCCTTCCATTCCTCCACCATCCAGTCAGAGCTGAAAAAGCTGAGAAGCGAAACATCTTCAGAGAAAAACCAGAAAATCCAATCTCCTCTTGAAAAAACACCTTTGGGACAACCACAACCTGGAGGACTGAGAAACTCCATTGACATTTACTTCCCAGCTGTGAAATTTCATTTTATTGAACATTATCTTATCTGATAGGCTTATCTAAGCATTTCCTCCCCAGAGTTTACAGACAAGGCCCAAAGAACTCCATTCCTACACATGTACACCTATAAATATCCATCCCAACCAACACCTGGAGCTGCTGCATACTGAATTTTTAATATAACTTCTAGCTTGACCCTACTCCAGGCTCATCCTGAGTGGCAGAGAACTCATCTTTAATCCATTAATACAATTGTATCAGAGCCTTCTTAATCCTTTTGAAAGTCAAGAGGTCCAAACACTTTTAAAACAAAGTATATTGTGACGGTTAGACCGGATCAGCAATGAGTGTCAGATGGAATCACCTTTCAGCAACATTTTTTTTCTCTTTGTGGTCAAAAGTAAAACACACATGAGTGAAGACTGACATCTTGTGGATAAAAAAAAAAAAAAAAACTTTCACAAATGAGAACAGAAAATAACTTGGATGATAAAATTACTCAGAGCAGAAGAAGGTTCTTGGATGAGAAGTGAAACGCCTTCGAAGAAAAACCAGAAAGTCCAGCTGTCTCTTGAAAAACAACTTTGATGATGGATTGGGACAAGGCTTATCTTAGTCCAGAATTTTGTTTCAATCAATCAATCTGACTAGAGGTGGAAAAGGCCTTGGAGGTCTTCAATTCCAAACCCCTGCTCAATTAGAAGGCCCTCTACTATTTCAGACTAGTGGTTGTCCAGTCTTTTCTTAAAAACCTGCAGTGATGAAGCACCCACAACTTCTGAAAGCAAGCTCTTCCGCCTCTATGGCTGTCTGGTTTGGCACAGCAACCAAACAAGACAGACATAGACTTCAATGTACAGAACTGCAGAAGAAAAAAAAAACATTTGCAACTAGCCTGCTTTCCATTGAGGTCCTATTTAATGCATGAGCCAGAAAGAGGGCTGTGAAAATATCTATAGACACCTCACATCTTGGACATAAATTGTTTCAGCTTCTTCCCTCAGGACGATGCTACAGGGCATTGCACACCAAAACTAGACACAAAGACAATTTTTTCCCCTGTGCCATCGCTCTGCTAAACAACTAATTCCCACAATGCTGTCAAACTAATTAGCAAGGCTGTATTGCTATTATCCTTCTTATCTTTCCTATTACCTATTTTCTTATGACTGTCAAGGCCCTATCCCACTGGCCGACGGATGCAAAACGTGTGCATAAAGGACACAGCGGATGAGCAAAATTTCGGGGGTGGCTACATCCGTTGTCATCCGCTCCAAAAAGTGGCAAAAATTTGCATAAACAGAATGGAAAAGAACGGAAAAGAACACACGTGGGTAGTATGTAGTGGGGGTGTCAAACGGATGTTCATAGGAAGCCTAGCGGATGTATATCGGATGCAAACCGTTCACTGCGCATCCTTTCTATTTCCGTGCTACTAACGCTGTGTAGACGTTCCGTGTACCTTTTGTTTCCTCCCTCTTTCCGTTTTCAGCTGCAACGAATGTGAGTTGCGAGGATGCCCAGAGGATGCAGAGAGGATACAGCGGACGTTTAATGGATGATAAACGGACATAGAACGTTTGTTGCTCGCATGTCATGGATTTACATCGTACACAGCGGAAAGTTCATCCGTTCACAAAGTTTTGTGCAGCTCAAAACTTCTTGAGTGGATGAAATCATAGTGGACGGATGCTTGACAGATAGAGCATATGAAACATGTATGCAGTGAGTACACAACGGATGCATTGCGTTTTCCAACGGATGGCAAACTTTTTTTAACGTTTTACATCCTCTTTGCATCCGTAAGTGCAGTGGGACATGGGCTTAGTGGGGTGGGGAGCAAAGGTGGTATTCAGCAGATTCTGACCAGTTCTGGAGAACTGATAGAGGAAATTTTGAATAGTTCGGAGAACTGGCACCTCTGACTGGCCCTGCCCCCATCTATTCTCTGCCTCCCAAGTCCCATCTGATTGGCTGGGTCTTCTTTTGTTGCCCGCACAGGAGAAGGGAGCTGAAAAGCAGGTTAGTGTGGTGGAGAGGGAATGGGATTTTGCAGTATCCTTCCCCTGCCACGCCCACCAAGCCACACTGTGCCCACTAAGCCATGGCCATAGAACCGTTAGTAAAAAAATTTGAATCCCACCAGTGGACAAATTCCTTGTGTGTCCAACCACATTTGACCAATAAATTATTCTATTGTATTATGGCTGTCCCACTGCTTAATTTTCCTCACTTCAATAGCTACAATAGAAGTTATTTTCACTGGCAGAGGCACCACAGGCTGGTCTTTCATTGTTTCCTGGGCATCCCCATGGGCCAGATCTAAGCACTCCATGGGCTGGATCCAGCCCCCAGGCCTTGAGTTTGGACCCCTACATTAAATCTTCAGGATCCTCTATTCAAGCCGTTGGCCAGGATACTGACCAATGTGGCTTCCATCCCATGGCCAAGATCTAAATAACCTAAATCTTTCAGAGGCCTCTAGCTTAACCATTGTCTCAGTAGAAATAGGTGTTCGGATTCCAGCAATCACCCTAATTAAATCATAAGCCTTGTGTTAAGCTTCAAAAAACTTCAAAAGATTTATTAGGAGCATCATGCTGGCATGACCTGTATGAAGCCAACTCTGAGACACATAATTTACAATCACCTATATCCCTGTTTTTCCCCTCTGGGCGTATAATAATAATAATAAGCCTAACCCTAACAAAACATGTTTATGGCTTGTGTGTCATCAATCACATTCTCCAATAAAGGATTTTCCCGGGCAGAACACCTGGTTGCCTAAGTTACAATCTTTGTGAGATAAGCTTGGAATGTGCTTCTGATTTTATTTGCCATATGCTCCTTCAGGTTTTCGACAACCCCCCCCCCTCCTTCTCATGGCAACTTGGAAACAGGCATAGGAATATTTCACAAGTTGACAATAGGACATTCTTATGATCTATTAGCTGCAGACTAGACAACCAGCATGATCATTCAGCCCACAGAATGAACAAAGGTATGGGAAGCATTTCAGAAGAGACCCTCCCTAGTTTTGCAGAGAGTAAAGGAAGAGGGGGAGAAATAACAGAATAATGGAATAACTGAATCACAGAGTTGGAAGGGACTTCAGAGGTCTTCTAGTCGAGCCCCCTGCTTAAGCAGGAGACCCAATATCATTTCAGACAAATGTTCAATCTTGCATAAAGTAAACCTCATAATAAAGATACGGCTAGCATTCCTGGTTTTTTTTTTCTTGGACTACCTATCGATCACTCTTTATTTGGGATCACAGGATACTGTCTCCAGGTCCATGCTCAGGAGAGAGAGAAAGAGAGAGAGAGAGAGAGAGACACAGAGAGAGAGACAGAGAGAGAGAGAGAGAGAGAATGACTTTTGGCTTCATGCAAGAAAAGCAGCAGAAGCTGCAAAAGTCTTTCTTTCTCTCCCCCAAACTCCACCAGAAATGAGTCTTTGCCGGCACAGCCTCTTGAAGCAGGATGCCTTGCAGGGTCCCAAAGACTAATTTTTGGTGGAGTTTGGGGGAGAGAAATAAAGACTTTTGCTGCTTTCCTTGCATGCAAGCAAAAGCAGAAAAAGAAAGAAGCAGAAAGGAGCAGCCCGGTGCCCAGACAAGGTGCATGGGGTGAGTTCCCCTCTCCACCCTTTCTCCCCTCCCCCTCACTACCTCATGTTGTTCGCAATGCAAGCGATGCAAGTCTTGTGTTCCCATGGGCCATGTGAGCAGCACAACCTTGTGTTCCTGTGCAGCCTGGATTAATTGCTTTGGGAGGGTGACATTTCTCTGTGGAGCACCAAAATTTTCTCATGGACCACCAGTGACGGGAAACCACTGTTCTAGTTCAATCCTCTGCTCAAGGATTGAACTAGTGCTCTGTACTCTTTTGGACAAATGGTTGTACAACTATTGCAATATTATATTATATTATATATTATATTATTTATATATACAATATACAATATTATAATAATGCAATATTAAATAGTGAGTGACTCACACAGAGCACTCCTGACATCTAGTGGGTTTCCATGCTAGATAACAGAATTTATATAATCAGAGTGAAATTGTTGGCTTTTTGCATTTTAACTCCAGATGCCTCTTGATAAATGCAAGAAACTGAAATGACATTTTGCATTGTGACCAACAAGAGCCCTATCCCTATATTTTAGATGGAGATACTCAATGGACACTTTGAGATTAATTATAATTAATAAATGTCAGCCATGATAGTTATGGATCTAGATTCTAGGCTTATGGCCTGCTGCGTCATCTGTAGATAAAAATCAGGACATTTACCACAAACTTTCTCTTAATCTCTACAAAACCCAAACAGATGAGAAGATCAGACTATTTTCCCTAGGAATCAAAGGAATTACATCAACTCTACTTTTCAAACTGAACAGGGAAAAATAGAAACTTAAAAAATGGAGAACTTAAGAAAGACAGTTGGATAATAGAGATTAGATAGATAGCAATAGATAGATAGATAGATAGATAGATAGATAGATAGATAGACAGACAGACAGACAGACAGACAGACAGACAGACAGACAGACAGACAGACAGAATGATTGTTCTGACCTAGGCTTCCCTAAAAAGCACTAAGCAGACTCTTTGTCCTGGCAAAACCCCTTTTTATTAAATGAAGGTGAATTTCTTACATTCACATTCAGCCAAAGGCCTGGCAAACAGTCTTTCATCAACTAGACGTCAGAAGATATGGTGAAAATTTTGCAATAGATGGACTGACTAAACCATAGTTTCAATTGGGAAATGATGACCATCCTAGGTTAAATCAAGTCCGAAAATGTCAGAGAATCCTGAAATCTTAGCATTCTGACAAACTGGCCATCAACAAACACATAGACATAAACAACATCGACAGAGTGTGCAAAACAGACAATCAACACGCCAAAAAAAGCAACAAAAAGACCCAACATCTTCTCAACAGCAATCAACACCCAGAGGAGCAGAGGTTCATACCAAGATTAATGTCAGATGAATGCCTCCTTCAGCATCCTGCCATCCAAAAACAGGATGTGTGTGTGGGGGGGTCTAAGAGTGCCCTCCCTACACTCGTTCCACCCTCCATAGCCTCCTGCAGCACTTTGCTGGCTGAAAACAGTCCCTGTGGCCCATTTTTGGGCTGTTTTTTGGTCCATTTTTCATCCCAGTTTTTGGGCTGGTTTCAGCTGGCAGTGTACTGCAGGAGGCCATGGAGGGTGAAAACAGGGTGCAGGAGGAACTGACATGGCCTATTTTAGCTTCTCGAGGTACCACAGGCTGATCCCTTGATATGTCCAGGCCAGCCTCATGGGACAGATTTAAGCATCCGATGGGCCAGATCTGACCCATGTGCCTCGAGTTTGACACCCCGGTATAGATTAAATTTGACATGTATATTGTTCTTTTAATTGATATAGGGCACTAGGCAGTGATGGGATTCAATATTTTTTACTACTGGTTCTGTGGGCGTGGCTTGGTGAGTGTGGTGTGCTTTGGTGGGCATGGCATGGCATGGTGGGCATGGCAGTGAAGGATACTGCAAAATCCCCATTCCCTCCCCACCTCACTAACCTGCTTTCCAACTCCATTCTCCTGTGCAGGGCAACCAAAGGAGACCCAACTGATCAAATGGGACTCAATGGGAGGCAGAGAAGAAATGAAAGCAGGGCCAGTCAGAGATGGGATTTTCCGGTTTTCCGAACTAACCAAAATTTCCACTTCCAGTTCTCCAGAACTGGTCAGAACTTGCTGAATACCACCTCTGGCACTAGGGCAATTTAAATAGTAATGATTTTTGAAACCTCTCAACTTTTGATACCCCCAAGTTTTCACAGGCTGCCTATAGCTTTGGAATCTCGAATTTTCTCTTTTTCCATCAAATGCATATATTGCTTCTGCGTCCCTGTCTCCCCTTGCTTAGAAATCTTTAATCTGAAGCTATAGAGGTGCCCAACCTCACAGAACATCAATGTGGCTGCGATTTTCTCAGAAGTTGCTAATGAATTGCATCTTTAGTAGAACAGAAGGATAAAAACGCTTCGATGCTTAAGGAATAAATATACTGTAATATCTCCTGAGCAGAGTGTTCAGCTCATGGTGATTACAATGATACACACTTGTGGTTGTCTTGACAACAATGCAGAAGGCGTTTGCTCTTACCTTTTGATAGGCCCCTAAACACCTAACATTTGAGGCTTGGAAGGGATTTGGATATAATCAATCCAGGCCCTGGCTGGCTGAAGGAATGTATTCCTTTCGGCATCTCTGACAGATGGACATCCAACCTCTGTTGAAACATCTTCAGCAAAACAGAATAAGAGAATTTGGAAGAACAGAAAATAACTTGGATGATGGAATAACTCAGAGCAGAGGAAGCAATGGTGGGATTCGATTTTTTTTTACCACCAGTTCTGTGGGCATGGCTAGGTGGGTGTAGCAGGGGAAGGTTCCTGCAAAATCCCCATTGCCTCCCCACCCCACTAACCTGCTTTCCAGTTCCGTTCTCCTGTGCAGGGCAACCAAAGAAGACCCAGGCGATCAGCTGGGACTCAGTGGGAGGCAGAAAATAGATGGGGGCGGGGCCAGACAGAGGCGGGATTTGCTGGTTCTCCAAACTACTCAAAGTTTCCACTACTGGTTCTCCAGAACTGGTCAGAACCTGCTGAAGACCCACCTCTGAGAAGAAGCTTCTTGGATAAGAAGCTAAATGTCTTCAAAGAAAAAACAGAAAGCTCAGTTGCCTCTTGGAAAAGCTCCTCTGGGACAACTTTGATGATGGATTAGGACAAGGCTGTCTTTGTCCAGAATTTTGGTTCAAGCAATCAATCTGACTAGAGTTGGAAGGGACCTTAGGAGGTCATCTAGTCTAACTCTCTGCTCAAGCAGGAGACCTTATATCATTCTGGACAAATCATTGTCTAAGCTCTTCTAAAAAAAACAACAACAACCCTCCAGTGTTGAGTTATTCCACTGATTTATTGTTCTTATAGGAAATTTCTCCTTAGTTCTAGGTTGGTAAATAGAGGCCACCACCCCTTAAAATAATTGGTTCTACTGTTTAAGTGCTGTTATCCCCAGGGATTTTTTTTCTTACTATCCCTCCAAAGTCTATTTCCTTGTAAGTCATGATTTCTTGTCCTATCTTATGGAAAAATTCTGCTCCCCATTGTATCTCAGAACCCTTTAGATCAGGGCAGAGGTGGTGTTCAGCAGGTCCTAACCAGTTCTGGAGAACCGGGACCAGAAATTTTGAGTAGTTCAGAGAACTGGCAAATCCCACCTCTGACTGGCCCCGCCCCCATCTATTGTCCACCTCCTGAGTCCCAGCTGATTGGCTGGGTCTTCTTTGGTGGCCCTGCCCAAGAGAACAGAGCTGGAAAGCAGGTTAGTGGGATGGAGAGGGAATGGGGATTTTGCAGTACCTTCCCCTGCCACGTCCACCAAGCCACGCCCACAGAAAAGGTAGTAAAAAAAATTGAATCCCATCATTGGATCAGGGGTGTCAGACTCAAGGCCCAGGGGCTGAATCTGGCCCACAGAATGCTTAGGTCTGGCCCACAAGGCCACCCTGGAAACAGTGAAGGACTGGCCCACATTGCCTCTGCCAGTGAAAACGGAGCTCACCCATGGCCCTTGTGAGCTCCGTTTTTGGCAATGACAGCCTCCTGCAACCCTCTGTCTGCAAAAAGGGAACTCAGGAGGGCTGCACGCAGCCCTCCTGAGGTCTTTCTTCAGCTGCAATGGCCTCCAGCAATCCTCTGCCTTCACACAACCTTCGCAAGCTCCTTTTTGGCTGTGACAGCCTCTTGCAACCATCTGCCAGTGAAAACGGAGATTGGAAGAGCCACATGCAGCCCTCCCGAGCTCCATTTTTGCTGGCAGAGGTATTGTGGTTCTCCGGCAGCAGGTGAAGATGGCAGAAATCTCTGACAGCGAGCATGAAAGGGAACCAATCAGGGAGCTGCAGCATCAAGGGCGACTTGGGAGTAAGGCTGGAAGGTGATTGCCTCTCTCATAAGGGGTAAAAACCAGCCCTCGGGGATGTGTTCTTTGCAGGAAGCAAAGAAATTCTTTAGACTCTGAGTTCTCGTTGAAGCCCTGCGAATTCTGGTTTGTTTTTGAAACTTCTGTCGGTTGATATTTATCAGTAATTAGACTTCTGTTCTTGGCAGCCTTTTACAACCTTGAAAGGGCTTGCTTTTATCTCAGACAANCAGTAATTAGACTTCTGTTCTTGGCAGCCTTTTACAACCTTGAAAGGGCTTGCTTTTATCTCAGACAATTAGGTTTAAATGACTCTTGGATGGGAATGAAAAGAATTCCCAGTACCGCATTAAAAAAGGTTTACTTTTATACACAGTGTTTGTTTAATTTGAACAAGGCTTGGGTCAGAACAAGAGCCACCACAGCCAGTCCTTTGCTGTTTCCATGGTAGCCCTATGGGCCAGATCTCAGCACCCCACAGGCTGAATCTGGCCTGCAGGCTTTGAGTTTGATACCCTTCTCCTAGTTAGTAGAACCACCACTTAAGTTTGAGCCAGCAGTGTGCTGCAGCTTCCAGAAAAAGCAGATGCAACCCTAGGCTGCTTCAACAGAGGAATAGCAACCAGATCATTTGAAGTGTGAATACCACTTTATAACTCACTGGTGAGACCATGTTTGGAATACTGCTTCCAATTCTGGTCACTGTGATGCAAAAACAGTGGTGGGATTCAAAAATTTTTATTACCAGTTCTGTTGGCATGGCTTGGTGGGTATGGCATGGCTTGGTGGTCGTGACTTGGTGGTCGTGACAGGGGAAGGATATTGAAAAATCTCATTCTCTTCCCACTCCACTAACCTGCTTTCCAGCTCCATTCTCCTGTGCTGGGCAACAAAAGAAGACCCAGCTGATCAGCTGGGACTCGGGAAGCAGAGAATAGATAGAGTGAGGCCAGTCAGAGGTGGGATTTGCCAGTTCTCCAAACTACTCAAAATTTCTGCTACTAGTTCTCCAGAAATGGTCAGAACCTACTAAGCACCATCTCTGTACAAAAAATATATTTAAACTTTGGAAAGAGTACTGGAAAGAGCAATAAAGATGGCAGCTAAACCTTATGTTCAATGATTGAGGACACTAGATATGAGTACTCTAACAAAGAGAAGGACTAGGGTGACATGATAGCAGTCTTCCAGTACTTGAAGGTCTTTCACAGAGAAGGAGCAGTTGATTTATTCTCCATAGCACCTGAAGGCAGGACAAGAAGCAATGGAAGGAAGCTCATTAAAGAGAGAGACAACCTGGAACTAAGGAGAAATTTCCTAACAGTGAGAACAATTAATCGGTGGAGCAACTTGCCTCCGGAAGTTGTGGCTCCTCCATCACTGGAGGTTTTCAAGAAGAGATTGGATAGCTATTTGTCCACAATGGTATAGGATCTCCTGCCATGGGCAGGGGGTTGGACTAGAAGACTTTTCCAAGTGCCTTCCAACCCTATTATTATCTTATGTTTATGTTCTAAATGGAGTCAGAAAAGCACTAAGTAGAGAACAGTGGCTTCTCTTGATCCTGACACAACATTGGATTGCAGCATCCTTCTTTTGTTGATGAAGCTTAGAATTTCATTTGTTTCTTTCCCCCCCTTCAGTTGCGTGAAACTGTTGACTAGATCCCACCACAGACTTCTTCTTCAGTCTCTTCTTATTCTGCAGAAAACGTTTCCTCTGTAAAGACAGTGATTCTGTCTCTCCACTAGATGGAAGTAAAACACAGTTCCTGATCACACATTATCCCTTGGTTCATGCGTCATGCTAATTTTAAGAAACAGAGTTCCCACAATCCATGGAACTACAAACTATCCACTCATCTTAGCCTGACTTGGTACATTCTGCAAATTAATCCCAGGAGACTCATATAGATGTGTGCATTAGAAAAAATGACCATAGATCCAGTTGGGACCTCGATTTCCTATCGTATTTTGCTTTTTAAACCAAAACAGCAAAGATCAGTATTTCTAAATCTTCTGAAGCTTTCATACAAGAGCTTCGGATGAATGTAAATGTTCTGGGTTCACACAATGCATCAAATCATAAATTGATCACAATATATTTAATGTACCTCTTGGTATTATAGGTAGTTGATGGATAACCGTTAATAGAGCTTGCCCATCACAGTTGTAGGGCATGACAGTTATAAAGTAGGTCATAAAACAGATTTTATGACCTTTTTTTCTGAGGTCCTAAAGGTGCAACTGACCTTCTGGCTATTCTTGGAAGACATTTCATTACTCATCCAAGAATCTTTTTCAGGTCTGACTTGGATGGTGGGGAAAAGAAAGATTTATTCTCCTTGCAGACAGATGGTCATTTTCATCCTTTTAAAGAGTCATTGAGGATACTTGGAGGTTTATCTGTGCCCTCAGAGGTCACTTGAGTAGTGAAAAGCCCAAGAACACAGATAAACCTCCAAGTGGCCTCAACAACTCTCTAAAAAGAATGCAAATGACCAGCTGTCTGCAAGAAGTATAAACGTGCCAGACGTGCCCAGAAGACAATGTGTGCACCCCTCACGCCCCCTGCGCATGCGTACACAATTCCCCCTGCCACCCTCCCAACTGCTGCCTTACCTGCACTGCACCTCACTGCTGATTTTCAGCTGGTTTGAGGCCTTTTTCAGCCTCCCAGAGGCTTGGAAAAGGCCTCTGCAGGCTTTGAAGGATGAATAATAGGCCCGTTTTGTCACTTCCAGTACAGGAAATGATGAAACAGGCCTATTTTTTGGCCTGCAAACCCTAAAGAGGCTTTTTTCAAACCTCTGGGAGGCCAAAATAGGCCTCAAACCACCCGAAAATCAACTGTGAGGTATATGCATGCGTAGTGAGGTAAGTTTGTCTGCAGCTCGCATGCCGGCACAAATGGCTCTGCCTGCCACTGTTCTACTGACTGATTGTTCTCACTGTCAGGAAATTTCTCCTTAGTTCTAAGTTGGATCTCTCTTTAATGATCTTCCACTTGTTACATCTTATCTTACCTTCTGGTGATTTGGAGAGTGGGTTGACCCACCCCAGATTATATTCGTTTCACCACCAGTAATCAGAGTGGACTCAATGAACCATAACAAGAGCAACAAAACCATTGTCTTTCCAAACAGCTGAACAATCTCGAATTCAAAGAACATAAATTTTGGGTGGGGGCAAACAGAAAATGCCAGATGCTTCCCAACCCTATACTTCTCCTTAAAACCCACTGGCTTTTACAGAATAAACAGAATTGGAAGGGACCTTGGAGGCAGGGGTGGGATACAATTTTTTTAACAACCGGCTCTGTGGGTGTGGCTAGGTAGGCCTGGCTAGGTGGGCACGGCCATGTGACTAGGTGAGTGTGACTTCTACTTTTTCTTTTTTGTTGCAGCACATCCCCCCTGGGTTTTTTTTTGCCTCCTGGGCCTCAGGGAAGCCTCCTGGGTGAAGCAGTAAGATAGTGAGAGAGATCCTGGCACAGCTGATTATCAGAACAGCTGATCTTCAGGAGGGGGAAAAAAGAAATACCTTAAGGAGTAACTGGGCAGGGAAGAACGCAATCAGCATCGGGCATGCATGCAATGTTGTGCATGCGCGATAAGGACTGACGGGGCAGGGAGGGGATGGGTGAGCAGAGAGGGGCAGGGCCAGCCAAGGGCACGATTTGCCAGTTCTCCAAACTGCACAGAATCATAGCAACCAGTTCTATAGAACCGGTCCAAACCGGTTGAATCCCACCCCTGCTTGGAGGTCTTCTAGTCCAAACACCTGCTCAAGCAGGAGACCCTAGACCATTTCAGACAAACAGTTGTCCAATGACTTCTCAGAGACTTCCAGTGTTGGAGCACCCACAACTTCTGGTGGCAAGTTGTTCCACTGGTTAATTGTCCTGACTAATTGTCAGGAAATATCTCCTTATTTCTAGGTTGCTTCTCTCCTTGATTAGTTTCCACCCGTTGTTTCTTGTCCTCCCTTCAGGTGCTTTGGAGAATAATTTGACTCCCTTTTTCTTTGGGGCAGCCCCTGAGATATTGGAAAACTGCCATCAGGTCACCTTTCCTCCTTCATGAAAGGGATGGCATGATATCAGTCCCCACAAACTGTCTTCTTTTTCTAGTGACATCACAACCCTTTCTAGGCCCTCCACCTGTAAGTGGGGGAGGGGGAGCAGCAGAGGTGGGATTCTACCAGTTTGGACAGGTTCTATAGAACCGGTTGTTATGGTTCTGTGCAGTTTGGAGAACCAGCAAATTGTGCCCCTGGCTGGCCCAACCCCTCTCCATCCACCCCTCCCCTCCCTGCCCAGTCAGTCCTTATTAGATTAGATTAGATTAATTAGATTCAACTTTATTGTCATTGCCATGGATACAGGGAACGAAATGCAGTTAGTATCCAACCAGAGCGCAAAATAACAGTAAAATATAAATATATGTATGCAAATATGCAAGTCATCTATGAATATGTCAATGGAAAACACAACAAAATGTATGTACACGAGCACACAAAGATAAGTGTGATTGCACATATATGAACATATACAACTGTACAAAATGTTTATGGACGTGTTGAATATAAATACAAATGCACAGAGAATTATACAAAATACATCATATGTTATCAAGGGCAGCATCAGCATATGTGTGGGGACAAACGAACTGAGGAGTTCAGCAAGGAAACCGCTGTATGGTAAAAGCTGTTCCCTCGCCTGCTGGTCTTAGACTGCAGGCACCTGAACCTTCTTCCAGATGGAAGAAGAGTAAATAGTTTGTGGGCTGGATGGAAGGGGTCCTTGATGATGCTGTGGGCTTTACGCAGACATCGTTTCCTCTGAATGTCCACAATGGCAGGAAGTGGAATCCCTATAATGTGTTGGTTGGTTTTCACCACCCTCGGTAATGCCTTTTTTTCTTTTATAGTGCAATTTCCATAACAAACTGAGATACAGCTAGTTAAGATGCTCTCAACTGTGCAGCGGTAGAAATTAGACAGAATAGCTGAGGAGAGGTGATTCTTCCTCAGTACTTTCAGGAAGAAGAGGCACTGATGAGCTTTCTTAATCAGGCTAGTGGTGTTAATGTGCCAGGACAAGTCCTCAGAGAGGTGGATCCCCAGGAACTTGAAGCTCCCGTTGTTGTATACAGGAGAGTGTGTGTGAGACCATTCTTTTTCCTGAAGTCCACAATGAGCTCTTTGGTCTTGTTAATATTAAGTAATAAGTTATTATTAGTGCACCACATAGCTAGGCACTGCACCTCCTTCCTGTATTCTCACCGTGCATGCACGACATTGCTGACTGCGTTTTGTATTTTTTCCCCTCCCAATGATCAGCTGTTTTGATGATCAGCTGTGCCAGGATCTCCCTTGCTGTCTTACTGCTTCAGCCCCTTTTGCCTCCTGGGCCTCAGGGAAGCCTCCTGGTGAGGCATTTTTGCTCCCAGGAAGCTTCCCTAAGGCCCAGGAGGCAAAAAGGGGGTGTGTGGTGCTTGTTTTTTTGGCCTTTCTGGGCCCCAGGAAAGGTTCCTGGGAGCAAAAACGCACCCCAGGAGGCTTCCCTGAAGCCCAGGAGACAAAAAAAAAAAAGAAAAAACAAACCTGGGGGAGATGCTGCAGAAAAAGAAGCCATGCCCACCCAGTCACATGGCCATGCTCACCTAGCCCCACCCACAAAACCAGTTGTTTAAAAATTTGAATCCCACCCCTGGGGAGCAGAGTTCTTGTTCTCCCCCCTGGCAGATTTCCAAGCCCTGCTAGACCCGGAGAGCATCTCAAATGTTCACCAGCACATTGTGCCAAGAAACAGCTGTTGGCTGATTAACCAAAGTGCTTTAGAACATCTTCATTGCTCTTTCCTGATTCTCTGTTCCTAATCAGCTCTTTAAGAGTTCTACAGTTAGGTATGTGTGTAATTACTATAATTAATATTAGGTAACTAATTAGTGCTGCTGTAGGAAGCACAAAATCAAATTAATGTTTCTACAGGGATTCAGGAGAAAACCTTGCTATTCTGAATAGGAATTAAGTCCTTTTCTCCTGCCTTAAAATCTCCTCTCTCTCTCTCTCTCTTTTTTTCCAGAAGCAAAACAAAACAAAGCTTCTTCTTTTTTCTTTGAAAAGGAACGAACAAGTCTGTCTCTAAGCTCTGCGGATTTAATTCTAATTCTTTGCTGCAAGGCTCAGTGGACTTTTATTTTGGGGCACATGAAAATTTGGGGAGATGATGTCACAGCAAATTGGGAATGAGGTTCTACAGGACGGACTCCCTGAAGTGGGCTGGGCCGGGCTGGACCAAAGAAGTGGGCTTGGATTTAATTCAAGTTATTCTGAAGCCATAAACCAGCTTGTGCACCTTTTAAAGCTAACCAATATATCAATGTGTGTCCTTCCAGAAATCTGTCATGCCCCTGTTGGAATCTGAATCGGAGGGGGAGGCCGAACAGCTGACAGGGAGTGGGAGTGTGGCTCCATTGGCTGTGGAAAAAACTGGGGAAGGGCAAAGTCCGGCTGGGCAGAACAGGGGAGAGGTAGAAGAAGAGAGAGGAAATTCAGAGGAAGACCCAGGCCCACCCCCTCTTCATCCTAGAGCACGCAGGGATGAACAGAGAACGGAGCAACATGAGTTGCACGGCTTACGGGGGAGAGGAAAGGGCCCTGATTCCCTTCATTAGATGCAGCTGGGAACACAGTGTATAAAAGAGGAAGTTGCACACAGCAAGTTGTTGGGAGCAAATGTGACTTTATTTTGTATCATCATGGCTTATCTGTATTCCTGGCGTCTTCCCAACTGTGTGAGTCACAAATATGAATCAGTTGCCAAGCATCTGAATTTTGATCACATGACCACCCGCATGCTTCCATGGTGATTAGCAGGCACCAGTTGCCAAATGTCTGAATTTTAGACATGGGAATGCTGGAAAGGTCACAACTGTGAAAAACAGTCATGAGCCATGGGGGCGCAGCGGTTAGAGTGCAGTACTGCAGGCTACTTCTGCTGACTGCTGGCTGCCTGCAATTTGGCAGTTCAAATCCCACCAGTCTCAAGATTGACTCAGCCTTCCGTCCTTCCAAGGTGGGTCAGATGAGGACCCAGATTGTTGGGGACAAGAGGCTGACTCTTCACAGCCCTCAATTAGAGAGGGCTGTAAAGCACAGTGAAACAGTATAAGTATGATTGCTATGAGTCACTTTTTTCAGTGCCATTGTAAGATTGAACAGTCACTAAACGAACTGTTGTAAGTCCAGGATTAGCTGTATATGGTTTCTGGCAATGAATGCAATGAACACGGATGAACTAATGAGCAATTAAAAGCTACATGTAACCAGGAACCATTGAAATACAATGCATAGAAGGGCCTGGTGCACATATTCTGGAGCGATAGAATTTCCCTGATGATGGGCGCCAGCATGAACCTGAAATCCCTTCCTCGTTCTTTCTTTCTTTCTTTCTTTCTTTCTTTCTTTCTTTCTTTCTTTCTTTCTTTCTTTCTTTCTTTCTTTCCTTTGTTTCTTCCTTCCTTCCTCTCTCTTCCTTTTCTTTTTTGCCTTCCTTCCTTTTTTCCTCCCTACCTCCCTCCATCCCTCTTTCTTTCTTTCTTTCATTTTTTTGCCTTCCTTCCTCTCCCTCTTTCTTTCATTCTTTCTTTTACTTTTTTGCCCTCCTTCCTCTCCTTCTTTCTTTCATTCTTTCTCTCTTCTCTCCCTCCCTCCTTTTCTTTTTTGCCTCCCTCCCTCTCTCTCTTCCCTCTCTGCCCCCCCCCACTGTATAGACATCGTGCAGTCGTGTGATTCAGCCAGTTTGCACCACTTCCAGAGAACCGGTTGTTAACTTTCTGAGCAGTTTGGTGAACTGCTTGTTGGAAGAAATCATTAGGGCAGAGAACCGGTTGTTAAATTATTTGAATCCCACACTGTGAGACCTGCTCTGCAATTTGTTTTGGGAACATCTTCGGCTCAACTTGTCCAACCCTTCCTGCATGTGCTATTTGCCGCAAGACCCTTGTGCGTGTGTGAGCATGTGCAGAACTGTTCCAAGTCATAATTAGCCGTGACAGAGGTACACTTTGTCATGTGTGGGCAGCCAACGTGCATCTGTTAATTTTTTCACAATTCTCTGGTGTTCCTGCAACTCGGCTTCTAAATTTTGCCTTGGATTCTGTTTGTGCTGGAAGAGACATTTCGAGAATTTGCTCCCTTCTCTGCCTTCTCATCTTCTCATTCCAGCTATGATTTTTTTGGGGGGTGGGGAATAAATAATGGAGAAAGAATAAGAAACAGCACAAGATGGCTAAAATCAAGCTGCTAGTTCTCAGTGATGCGCTGAGCAGAAGCTCCCTTGAGAATTATACAGGTAGTCCTTGATCTACAACCACAGTTGGGTCCATGGTTATTTCTGTGGTTAGTCATTGTAAGCTAAGTTGGACCTGCTTTTTCAACTCTGACTGCAATGGCTTCCTCAGTTCTTCTCCTCAGAGCTGAAGAAGCTTGTTGGATGAGAAGCAAAATGTCTTCAAAGAAAAACCAGAAAGTCCAGTTGCTTCTTGGAAAAAAAGGCACCTTTGGGACAATCATGACCTGGATGACTGAGAATCTCCATAGACATGTAACTAAGTTAGTTTTGTAAAAGCTTGTCTGCAAGTGATTACAGTGCTTCAGTGGTGAGATTCAAATTTTTTTACTACCGGTTCTGTGAGTGTGACTTGGTGAGCATGGCAGGGGAAGGATACTGTAAAATTTCCATTCTCACCCCACTCCTGGGGGAAGGTTACTATAAATCCCCATTCCCTCCCCACCCCACTAACCTGCTTTCCAGCTCCGTTCTCCTATGCAGGGAAACCAAAGAAGACCCAGCCAATCAGCTGGGATTCAATGGGAGGCAGAGAATAGATGGGGTCAGCAGGGCCAGTTAGAGTTCGTATTTGCCAGTTCTCCGAACTACTCAAAATTCCCGCTACTGGTTCTCCAGAACTGGTCAGAACCTGCTGAATACCATCTCTGCAGTGCTTGGATGGGAGACCAAGAGGAAATCCCCAGAACTGTAGATCAGATTCAGAACAACACTAAGAACAACAAATCCTCAGAAGACAAATGCCTTTTTTCTGATCCCAGAGAATTCCTGAGACTCTCTCCATGAAATCACTACTAGGAAAACTTGACTCTAAAGAGACGTAACTCTCCATATTAGCATAAAGCAATTTTTTGCAGCCATGGCGACTTGAGATGTTATGGACTTCAACTCCCAGAATTCCCCAACCAGCACCTCTTCGGGTCGCCATGGTTGAGAAATACCCACATAGACAATTTCTGTCTGGCTGCTTGTCTTTAAGACACCTAATAAAAAAAGAGCCAGGGAAAACTAATTAGTAACATATAAGCAAAAAAAAAAAAAAAAANAAACTAATTAGTAACATATAAAAAAAAAAAAAAAAAAACCTGGCTCAGAGAGTAAGGAATACAACAGAATCATCTCTCAGCATTGTTACAGTTTTAATAGCTCTGTTCTCCCTATAGGAAACCATGGGGCTCAGCAGACAGTTTCTAATTTCCCCAGGGAGAAACAAGAACCATCCTTAGGTTACTTTCATCTTGGCCAAATGCGGATTTCCCTACTTTAAAAAAAAATTAAAAAATCACTA
This sequence comes from Laticauda laticaudata, assembly GCA_004320025.1. Taxonomy (NCBI): domain Eukaryota; kingdom Metazoa; phylum Chordata; class Lepidosauria; order Squamata; family Elapidae; genus Laticauda; species Laticauda laticaudata. The sequence continues at coordinate 21,637 of BHFT01059927.1, forward strand.
ACCGATGAAACTGTTTGTCTGGCAGCAAACAACCCTCTGAAGTCAGTGAAGAGGCTAGTTATTGTACTCTCATAACATGCTAAGCTTTACCTAATTTTAACATGCTTTTTATTATTATTGGTTTTTTTTTTAAATTCTCTAGCTTAGCCAGTTCCATGAATACAGCCACCAAACTACTTCAAACCTATTTTGCCTGGCCATAAAATGGGTTCATTCAGTTGTGAAATCAAAGTGCTATGTGAGGCCAGCCGATCGTTATTGTCAAGTAGCCGATAACCCGGCATTGCCCGGGTATTTATTTATCCCAATCCTGTGTCAGACAGGAAAATCCTGTAGTCGGGACTCATGCTGTTGTACTGTCTCTCGAGCAGCATCACAAATCTTCTATTCCTCTCCTCAGGAGTTTCTTGTCTACGGTGGTGTTTCATTTTTGTTGTGTCTGATTGCACTCGGCCAATTGCCTGACGTTTCCTTGGAGGGCTGAGAGGGAGCCCCCTTGTGGAGTACTGGAGTATTGTGAAGTCATGAACATGGCAAGTCCACTGTGCTGTACAGTAGAAGCCATTGTAAGACAGACACACAGCCTGAGGGTTGTTAGGGGTGTCTTAACAGTATTTGTTATACAGTATTTGTTTCCAGAGGGTAAGTCATCTGTGCACTAAGTTTGGTTTAAATTGTTTGAGGCATTTCAGAGTTATGCTGGAACACACACACACACACACACACACACATCTGTTTTTTATACGTATAGACGGAGGGTTTTGAATGTTGACAATGCTGTTTTCCTGTGTTTGGGGCAAGGAAATGTACTCCTTTGTTGAAAATGCAAATCATCTTCAACTTACAACCACAACTCTGTTCAAAACTTCAATTGCTAAGCAAAACAGTCGTCGTTTTGCTCTATATTGCAATCTTTTTTGCCACAATTGTTAAGAGGATCACTGTGGTTGTTAAGTGGATCGTGTGATCGCTCACTCTATTTGACTTTGCTTGTTGAAAAAGTTACCAAGGTGGATCACATAACCCCAGGGCAGTGCAACCAGCATAAATACATGTGTGATGACCCCAGGACAAGGCATGGAGGCAACACAGCTGGCTGATAGTTCAAACTCCCTTTTGTTGCTCCAACTTTCCCCCAAATGCTCCCACATTTATGGCAAGTCCTGGAGCAATGTGCTTTCTCTCTCCCCCCCCCCC
>BHFT01059928.1:0-7500 GCA_004320025.1 Laticauda laticaudata
CAGCCAACTCAGGGTCCAATTATTTCTAACTACCAAGGCTTCTTCAGCATCATCCTCTTTGCCCATGGTTGATGCTGACAACAAGTTCCTATGTAACATCGATGCTTACAAGGCAACGGGGTTCAAGCTTCAGCATGCCCAGATATACAACGCCAGGTGACCCTCAAGGGTGGGCTGGAATGCAATCTCATTCATGGGTTTCAGATCCAGACCCCCGACCCAAGCGACACACAACATGATGCCCCTAATTCAATTGTGGGGGATGACGCCTTCTCCATCAGAACCTACACTCATGAAGCCCTACGACTTCAAAGATACCTCACCCATGAAGAGAGGATCTCCAACTACAGGCTGTTCCAGGGCAAGACGGGTTGGTTGAACACCTATTGGCATCTCTGGGCGCAACAGGTTTACCAGGTACTTCTCACCACCATGCAGCAATTCGCCACAGACCCGTGAGAGCATCGTGGAAGCTGCTGCATCTTGCCCCCAATCTCATGCGCACCGCCTTTACCCAGTATTGCAGAAAGCAGGCTTTGTATACTGTCCAACAAGCAATGGGGAGCATGGAGGCCTGGGGAATGGCAGACAAGGGAAACGAAACCTGATAGACACTGTGGTATGTGCAAGCCCCAACAGAGCTTCACATGGAAGGGAAGAAAGCAGCGCAACCTCCTGAAACACTGGTGCAAACTCCGCCAGCTGGAGCAGTGGAGTGGCAAGGATTAGGATGGTAGCATCTAATGGATGCTTCCTTCAGAAAACCTGGTCTCATCACACCTGATGAGATGTGCCCATGTATGTTGAGTGGCCTTACAATGAATAGGGCATTAATAAAGAGTTGTGTTTATGTTGAAATAGTGTGGATCAATTGATTAAATTGTTATTGATAAATAAAGGGGCCATCATGTTGTGGCAGCTGGGAGGGTGGACCATCAGTCACGCACTATGCTTGCATGGAGGTTTATCTATCCGCAACAACTATCCTTAAATCCCAACAGCTATTCCTTACCCAATCCCACAGCTATCATTGCCCATCCCCACAGCTATCCAATCCCACAGCTATCCTTACCAATCCACAAGACATGCAAAGGCCTTAACCGCTTTTTTTGCAAAGTTTTCCCCAACATTTTATTACGTAAAAAAAAAATACCAAGTGTGTGAAGCAAAGATAACCTTTATTAAATAACAAAACTGTATGACTTTTATAAAAAGGCAAAATGACCCAAGTAAAAGTGTCTTTAAGCAAAGATAAGTGTGAGGCAGGAAAACAACTCAGTCTCTGGCACTCTTTTCAGTCACTCTGAGGCGTGCCCATGGTCTCAGATGTAAAGGGGCCAGGGACTGTGGAGGTGGATTGTTGCTGGAATGCTGGTCTGAGGCGCCATTGGGGTGCCTGGCCCCGAGAGTACACCAGAGATGGTGTGTGCAGGAAGCTCTCAGAGAGCTGACTCAGTCCCGTGAGGTTGAGAGGCACTCCTCAAGGACCTGGGATGTGAGGCCCAACACTGATGACAGATGTTTTGAGGAAGGCGCTGGCTTGTGGGGTGGAAGAAGGAGGAGTTGTAGTGGGGCTGCCTGGTCTGCAGATGGTGTTTCAGCTGAGGTGTCATGTGGGCGTCTGTGGGTTCCGCAGGAACTCTGGTGTGTGGACTGGGAAGGGCTGCCTCTGCTGTGGGAGTCCTTGGTATTGGTAGGCTTGGTAGGCAGGGGCTGCTGAAATCCGTGGAAGGCTGTGACATTGGCTGGGGTGGAGGAGCAGACCTGAAGTTGGGTAGCAGCACATTCAGCTGGGCCTGGATGGTGGGTTGCAGAAGAAACTGTGATCCTCTCGCTTCATCGCCTTAGGACTGGGCCTCGGGCATGTCCATGAGGGTCTGGCTCACATACGTGATGAAGGGCTTGCGGTTGGAGGGATGGTATGTCAAAAGTGACAGCTGCGGAGAGATCTGTGCTTGCTTTGATTGTGTTCCTGATCTCCTAGAGGACAGTGTGGCTCTGTCCCTCCAAGTCTGCCTCTTCTTACCTGCTTTTTTGTGGAGGTGGAGCTGGGGGTGGGGGTGGTTTGCGTCTCTGGTGGCTGCCTCTTCTTGCTCCATCTGAGACAGGGGATCTCCCACGTCCTCTGGCACGGGGAGTGCAGTTGTGGGGGGGGTCTCTGTCTCTGAGGCCTCTCCAAAGACACCCTGCCTGGGACACGGTAGCTGTCTCCTGGCTGGAAGAGGAGTGGCTCTCTGTGGGGCTGTCTGCTGGGAGAGGGTTGACAGAGGGGCTGCTCCTCGGTGCGCGGATCTCACCCTCCAGGAAGCTGCACCTGGCCATTGAACATAGGTCTCCGTCAGTGAGCTTGACAGCGGCCTGCCCGGATCTCTTCAGGTTGCAGCTTGCCATACCAGGTGTGCATATGCTTCCACCACCCCAGGAGGACATCTGAAGTGTAAGCCCAGGCTCTCCGCCTTCTCTCTCCACGCTGACCTGCTTCCGCTTGGTGTCGGCGATAGAGCCTGTGGGCCCTTCCTTCACAGGTTCTCGTTCTCACCTCAGCCATTTTCCAGCCACCACCTCCTCATGGTCCTCGGAAATGGGAGTAGTACTTGTTTCCTCTCTTCCCTTCTCCTTGCCTTGCCTCTTTCCTCCCTCTGGCAGGGGCTTTCAAGGGCCTTCAGCAGCAGGGCTTTGAGGGCCTTAGGGCTGGTCCACCACAGCAGCAGCAGCAGGAGAAGCACCAGCAGCAGCAGCAGCAAGCATCAGGAGACGCACCAGCAGGAGAAGCACCAGCAGGAGAAAGCACCAGCAGCAGCAGCACACCAGCAGCTTTCAGAGTCAGCGCCAGGTGGTGGATGGTGGTTCTGTCCTTCTTGCCAGGGCTGGGCAGGAGGTAGGCACAGGTCTTCCTTCTTCTTTCCCATTGTGTTTCTCTTCAAGATGTCTCTGGCAGCAAGGTCTTTCTTCTGAATGGTGACCTGCTTGCGAGCTGCATCCTTTTATATCCATGGAGCTTCCGTAATTCATCCTCCCCGCAGTGGGCAGTAAATGCTTTGTATCTCTAGGCATCCGCTAGGGCATCCTATAGGCATCCGTGATGCATCCGCGTCATCCGCTACGCATCCGTTTCCTTCCGCTATGCGTCTGTTTCGCTGTTCTCCCCCTGGAAGCCCTGCGGATGTGTCATCTGCTTCCATCCGCTTTCATCCACTAGGCTTCCTACGAACGGTCCGCTTTAAATCCCCGCTTCATCCTTCCCACATCTGTTCCTTTCCGTTGTTTGTTTGCTCTGTTTATGCAAATTTGGGGCACTTTTGAGAGCGGATAACAACGGATGGAAATTTTGCTCATCCGCTGTGTCCTTTTTACATACGTTTTGCATCTGTTGGCCCGTGTGACCTAGCCTTTACTTCTCATCCAAGAAGCCTCTTCATCTCTGACTGGATGGTGGGGAATGGAAGGATTTATTCTCCTTGCAGACAGCTGATCATTTGCATCCTTTTAGAGGGTCATTGAAGCACTTGGAGGTTTATCTATGTCCTCAGGATCACCTGAGTAGTATTCCTAGTTTCTGTAGTCTGCAAGTTTTTTTCTCTGGAAATCCATTCCTTCTCCCACACCATTCAAAGGGTATTCATTCCAAATTGTACAGCTATCTTGTCAGAGCTGAAGAAGCTTCTTGGATGAGAAGCAAAACGTCTTCAAAGAAAAAATAAGGAAGTTCAGTTGAAAGGCCAGAAAACTGAAATTTGGATACAGGTAGTACTTGAATTACAATACTAATTGAGAGCCACATAATTATGGTCGTAAGTCATGAGGGTCATAAGTCATGAGGGTCATAGAGCAAGTCACCACATGAGTGAAACCTTTTCTTTTTGCCTTTCTCACAGTGGTCATTAGGAGAATGTGGTGCTCGTAAATTGGACGTAGCAATTGAAAAACAAACTCATTGTTCGGGATGGGGCAGTTTTTGCCAGAAACTGGAAGTAAACCTTGGTTTTCAGCAAAAATGTCATAAATCAGGGTTACACATGATCAATTATTGGAACTTCAAAACTAAGTTGTAAGTACCTTTTGGGATGGGGTATGTCATAACATTGAACAGTTGCTAAGTGATTAGTTGTAAGCTGTACCTCTACATTTGGTCTGTCTACTATAGGCTAAAAGAAAAATGGATAGATTCATTCAAGCAATTACTGGGTGTCAAAATGTTGTTTAAGATTCATATTATATTCTGGTTCTTTATTGAATTAATTAGCTATACCATCCGATGTATCTACTCAAAAGTAAATAACATTGAATTTGGTGGGGTTTCCTCCAATATACAGAGAGTCCTCGACTTACAACAGTTCATTGAGTAATCGTTCAAAGTTATAATGGCATTGAAAAAACTGACTTAGGACCATTTTTCACACTTACAACCTTTGCAGCATCTCCATGGTCACATGATCAAAATTCAGACGCTTGGCAACTGGATTATATTTATGATGGTTGCAGTTCCCCAGGGTCATGTGATCGCCTTTTGCAACCTTCTGACAAGCAAAATCAATGGGGAAGCCAGATTCACTGAGCAACCGTATCACCAGCTTAACAACTGCAATGATTCACTTAACGATAGCAAGAAAGGTCATAAAATGGGACAAAACCCACTTAATAAATGTCTCACTTAGCCAGATAAATTTTGGCTCAATTGTGATTGTAAGTTGAGGACTACCTTTAAAAGGATATAGGATTGCAATCTTACTCTTTTTACTGGTACTTCATAGTTTGCCTAATTATTTACACATATTATGATCTACTGTGAAAAGAGTAATTATCTCAGACAACATGTCCATAATGACTAGCATTATGGGTTCAAGATATTTGAAATGATTATGGCTTTATAGTTGTATAGCTACTGCTTTCGGTAGGCTGTCTTAGGATAAGAAACATGATTTCAATTTCAAAGAACACCCCAAAAATACATAGCTTATACAGTTTTGTGTATATGTCTTAAAACTAAAAAGAAACACTAAAAAGGGTTCTAATTCATTTTGTGAGTGTTAGCAAACTATCAGATGTGATTCTCTGGCTAAAGACATAGCAGGTAAAAATGGCATATATCATATATATGTGTGTGTGTGTATTGTATTTCTCTCTATATCCTTTCCTATGTCACTTTGGCATGTCTCATTCTATAAAAAGGAGGAGATGTGGAACAATCCATTTCAAATCTAATCTCCACCTGGAGAAATCATCTGGGAAGACCCGCCAAAGCCCTCCAACTTAAATTCCCCTGACATAGCCATATAAAGATGAGGCCACAATTTATTATGGATGATCCTAACCTGGCTACAACTTTATTTTTCATTCCTTCAGGAGTTTTCTGAGCACTAATGCATTGCACAAATGTTCCCGACGCAGCATGACAATGCTTTTTGGGTAAATCTCTTGGGTGGATCTCACCTGTAGAGAATGACTATCTATTTCACGCTTCCCTGCACACCCTCATGTACATTCGAAGGGAAGCATTCATATGGATTAAGTTAGCAACACTTACTTATGTTTTGCACTTGCAGACATTATGGCCCCTGCTAAATCATAGTTGGGAGCTGCCAAGCTTCCCCACCGAGTCTTTGTCCATGCTGAAAACTTCCAGAGACCAATTTGCTTTGCTTCACAAATCATGGGTGTTTGCAGCCCTGAATTAAACACCTTGCAACCCAGAACAATGAAGAGGTGGAGGATTTCATAGGTCAGTTGGGAGGACAGCCATATTATTTTCTTGTTAGAAGAAGCATCTTAATAACAGAAACCACAGAAGATTTACATTCACTCATGTGTCCAGTGATATCTTAATCCCCACCTTCTGTGCCTGAATTCTAGTTACTTTATCTCAGATTGTCTCTTTCGGAGATAAGTTTTAGGTGGATAGATTCCAAAAAACCTCAAGATTTCCATGAGCAAAGAAGCCCACCAAACGTACAGTAGATAATAAAAATGCTCCTTACAAAATATTTCAGGAAGATTTCTAGTTATTTGTAACCTTGAACGATGACTCATTCATCTCTTCACCCAACTTTCCATTCACTAAGCTATATCTTCCAAATCATCCAAATTGCTGCAAATATTTCAAGCCCACCTCCCTTCAATCTGATACTCGGTGGATAAATTGGGATTACAGCTTCTAAAATCTTCTTTTAGCCACAATATCAGGGACAATAGAACCTGTGATCCAAAATTCTCTGCAAGGCCCCAAGTTCGAACAAATGGGGGTAGCCCACAAGAATTAATATGTTCCTTGATCGTTTTACATTATGTGACCGGCATGAAGGACAAGAAGAGAATTATCTACCTTTCCCAACACTGTCTTCCAATCCACATGCAGTTACTATTTTATTGTTCATTTGTTAATGTATTTCACTCTTCAACGAATTCTGGGTGACTCATATCAAACAGATAATTTATTCTGAACAATACGTCACCCTGGTGATTGCTAGGCTCCACCAATCCTAATAATGATACCAAATTCTTTTTCCTCTTCTACAAAGGTGCTGCATCTCCCCTCACATCCCACAGCAGTGGGATTGATTGTTCAGGTATCTCTTTAGTTACAATTTTTTGTACTGTAGAAATTACAAGACACCAAATCCAAACTTATATCTCACTCCAGATTCTTCGTGAGGCTCCTCTTGGTCTTCTTCAGCTTCTCAATATGTCTTTACTAAAGACAAATTCACTTGGTGCTATAAAAAGTCCATTGGATTGTCAGGGTGTGAGAAAACTTCACAATTAAATGGATCGTCCATCTTTTCAGGTCTTGGGTTGAAGTTTAAAATTACACATGGAGTCTAAACCAGCTAGTGCCCATGAAAAAAATGGATGCAGAATTTAAATAAAACACTTGTCATGCAACAATGTGAATATCAGTGGAAGAACAGTATCAAATTTATAGTCAATAATACACTTAGAAAAAACTGTTAGGAAATGGTATATTTTCCAGAACTGATTGCCAAAATAAACAATTCGTTCTCTAAAAACTGTTGGAAATGCAGTATTTTTTTTTTCATATTTGGTGACAAAGTTTTAAATCCCAGCAGTTCTGGAAAATGATTTATAATAGAAGGAGACATATTTTAAATGTGGGTTTTTCTTTTCAGCCTGCTATTTTTGTTCTAAAATTACTAAAGCCTATACTTCTATCAACTATATGAACTGGTTTGGTACATAAATAACAGTTGCTACAATTCTCTAGGATTTTCACTAGAAATTCCCTTACATACAGTAGAAGAACAGCAAATTAAGTAACGGGGATATATGCTAATGAAAACACTAACTTCATATTTGAAGTTGAAAAACAAATTTTATATAACATTTAATTAAATGTGGAAAACATTCTGGACTATAATTTTAATTTTTGCATAAAAACAAACTTCATATTAACTAATTTTAATGTTGACTAAAAACTTTAAATGGAAGATTAAAAAAACTTTAGATAGAAGATATTCTAATATGTAGATTTCTATCAACGTTTTG
>BHFT01059928.1:12500-18490 GCA_004320025.1 Laticauda laticaudata
TCTGTAAAAGGGTTCGTCTAACCTGATGCCCTCCAGATGTGTTAAAGGTTAAACTCCCATAATGGAGGATTATGGGAGCTTATCCAATTCATTGATTTTTTATTTATTTTAACAGTGTAGAGAGCTGTCCATCTTGCAACTGTGGCTCTAGGAAGTTTCTTAAAAAAAAAAACCAAAGACACAATTTCAAGGATATACAGGGAAAAAAGCATAAATTACACATGCACAGAGTCAAAAGAGAGAAAAAAATATTTCTACTTAGGTCACTAGTCACTAACAACCAATCAATGGACTAGCTCAGTGATGGCTAACCTTTCCATCCAGGGGTGCGGATTCCAAAATTTTTACAACCGGTTTCGTGTGGGCATGGCTTTAGGTGGTAGGCGTGGCTTGGTGGTCATGTGACTGGGTGGACATGGCTTGATGGTCATGTGACTGGCTGGGTGTAGCCAACTCAATATCACCTCACATTGAGGCATGCATCTCCTCGCCTGGCCTCTCAAGATTGTGGAGATGCTGCAACAGTTACAAGTGTGAAAAATGGTCATAAGTCACTTTTTTTCAGTGCCATTGTAACTTTAGCAAAGTGCTAGCAAAGGAGGGGGAAAAAACTCCAGAGAAGTTCTAAGACAGGGAAGTCTAGTCCTACCAAGAAATGTAATAAGGGTTAAGGAGAGGCAGTTTCTGTAAGCAACACCAGAAAGTTTTCCTTCCTGCCTTCCTTACAGGATTAGGCCAGTAATTTATTCTAACAATCGGGTTCTCACGAACTGCTTAGAATGTTAACAACCAGTTCTAGTGAATTAGGGTGCAAACTGAGAAATCCCACCCCTGGTTCCATCCTTATGTGCCATAAGGTGCCGTGATTGGCCAACACCTATAAGGCAATGGACGTGGAGGGGCCATGCCCCTATGCATGCACGCGCACGACCCCCCCATGTGCATGCCGCACGTCCTCTGGTATGCATGCGCAACCTCAGACATGCGGTGCATGTTTCTGCGCATGCACACATGACCCCCTGCACACCCTATGTCTTTCTGCGGATGTGCATGCAATCTCGCCATGCACTCCCCACCCCCTGCCACATGCACAGACAATACCTAATAATCAGTTGGCCGGCACGTGGCGTGCATGCATGCGCAATGAACCTGCTCTGGGGCAACAGCTCGCCTGCCGGCGAAGATGGCTCTGCGTGCCACTTCTGGCACGCATGCCACAGATTCGCCCTCACAGGACTAGTTCCACCAGACAATCCCTTTATCTGGAGCAGGGGTGTCAAACTCAAGACCCGCAAGCCAGATCCAGCCCACGGGGTACTTAAATCTGGCCTGTGGAGCCTCCTTTGACACATAGAAGGACTGGCCCACGGTGCCTCTGCCAGTGAAAATGGAGCCGTCACGGCCGAAAATGGGACTCCATTTTTGCTGGTAGAGAGCTAGCAAAACGAACTAAAAACAAAACAAAAGGAGAAATGTTTCCCCTTCTGCATTTAAGCAACCAGGAAGGGACAGGAAAGGAGAAGGGGAATGAACAAAAAGAAAGAAAAAGAAGGAAAGATCAAAATAGAGCAAGGAAGGGAAAATAAGGAAAGATGGGAAAGAAAAAGAGCACTTTTTCATTTTCTTTTTCAACTTCTGAAGGCAAGTTACTCCATTGGTTGATTGCTCTCATCATCATAAGGAAATTTTTTCTTCGTTCTAGGTTGCTTGTCTCCTTGCTTCATTTCCATCTATTATTCCTTGTCCTGCCTTTTGTGGTTTGAAAAATAGTTTGTCCATGTCTTCTTTATGGCAACCTCTCAGATATTGGACCACTGTTATCATATNTGGCAACCTCTCAGATATTGGACCACTGTTATCATATCTCCCATAGTCCTTCTTTTCATTAAACTAGACATACCCCTCTCTGTAACCATTCTTCATATATTTTAGCTTCCAGACCCTAATCATTTTTGCTGTTCTTCTCTGGACTCTTTCCAGCCTCACAATATCCTTTTTTTCCTTCCAATGACCTCTAGAACAAAGGTATCCTATAATCTTGGGTCCTTTTATTTCATTGGTTTCAAAGCACTTGCAGTCAATGACACATACTGCAACTTGGAATAATTTTTATATCTAGCTAAAGTTCTTTTCCTCTTCCTGGTGAAGAAAAGGGCTGGGGTGCATTTATCTGCAACAGATCTGTGTGATGGAAACATTCTCTGCTGCACACAAACATACTGTAACATCTACACCCAGGAGTTAATACATCCAACCTGGATACTATTACACCTCTTGCTTAGGTTCTCTCCAAATGAAATACAGCTGCAGCGCCTGTCACACCACCTGAAAGCAGCCACTTAACAAATCTTTGAGTCAGAAACAATTGGGAAGTCCTTGGTGACAACAAATAATAAAGAAACCAAACCCTACCTCATGTTGCCCAGCTGTCATCTTTTTTTGATCAAATACCTAATCAGGTATTTATTCCAAACACGAATAGCACATTTAGTTTATTTGCAAAATAGGAAATAGGTAATGGAAATCACAGCTAGAACCACACTTGTATTGATGAAGGTCACTCTGTGGTTCGTAATGCAGAACTATATGAAAAGTGTTCCCCCCACTCCAAGCATTCGAAGAGTGATGAAGAGTCTGATGAATCCTGCCTTTTTCATATTTTCTGAGAAAAGGTGAAGGCAGTAAGGCTGTAATTGCTTCTATTTTTTTCAAGGGAGGAGGAAGGGAAGGAAGGATAAAGTGGAGAAGTTGTCTATTTCCATGTGGTGTGGTAGACACCTGTTTCCAATTGTATCTTTGGATCCGAAGATACCCCCACGTGAAGTCTGCAAGGCCAGCCATCCCATATAAAATAGAGAGTCCAATGCATATGGCTGTCATCTATGCTTTTTATTGTAAATGATTTCTGATCAGCATGTCGGTAAAATTCTTCCTTCAAGCCCTGCTTACATCATACGTATGGAACTCGGTTTTCACTGTAGGAATTACATGCAGAAGGTGCTTATTTAAACAGCCGGCCACAGGAGAGTCACTCTCTTTGTAAATGGATTTTGGCTCATAAAATATGGGGGATATTTTTAAGGTGTCACTAGAGAAGCCCAGTTTTGCAACAACAACAAAAAAAATCATGGCACACAAAAGCAGAATGATTTCCAGTTATAATGCCTTGGTGTAATTTCTTTGCTCTTATTTTGGGGAAATGCCTGGCTTGTAACCTCTTGAAGAATTAATCACACAGCTCTTTTAAGCGAAGAGAGAGAAATGTCTCTCTGAAGAAATGTCCATTAGAACTATTTCCCAAATTGCAATTTAAATTGTATCCACATGCATCCACAGTTGTTGAAAAAGGCATATTTTGTAACGCATGAAAACTGTGTTAATTATTTGTTTTGGTTCCATTTTTACCAGGAGCTAATGCCCACTTCAGCTAACCCTCACCATTCAGACATTAGAAATTCCTACCATAATTCAAAATCATTCCCTTTCAATGTTGCAAATAAGATCCAACAACCTTACAAAGGTCCCATCACCATGGTTTGATCTCTCTCTAAAAGATCAGCATGTCAGATCCTGCAAAACCAGTTTGTAAATCACAAGGGCTTGATTCGTTTCCAGTGTTGTTCAGAGTGTATGGAAGTGGAAATGAATGTGAAAGTAATGATACATAAGAAATAATTAGGCTGGATTGGCCATATGAGAAATTGAATGACTCAATAGCCAACGTATTTGTCTGGAAGCATGTTGGCCACAGGGTTTCAGTTAAAGCTGGCTTTAGAATGCTATTCTTCCATATCACTTTAGTTGTGGCCCCTGTAGGCAACAGCTAGGTCTGTTTAGCACTTTAGTATCATCTATTTATTTGATTCGTATCCCACCTTTATTTTTTTTTTCCAAATAACTCAATCCGGCGAACATATCCAACACACCTTCCTTCCTCCTCCTCCTATTTTCCTATAACAACAACCCTGTAAAGTGAGTTGGGCTGAGAGAGAGGGACTGGCCTGAGATCACCCACCCATCTTTCATGGCTAAGACAGGACTATAACTCCTGCTTTCTAGGTTTCTAACCTCATACCTTCATCACTGGACTAAATGGGCTCTCTTTTAATCTGTCAATGACATCAGATGAAATATTAAACATTGCCAAGACCTTGTCTCTTGCCTATGAAATGTGTTGGCCTTCAAACACCATTTTCCATTATGCCACCAAGCTGGGAAAATCTGGATCGCCGCACAGAGAATGTTTGTAGGATATTGTCTTTATCAACTTTCCCCACCCTGGCTAGGAGTTTCAGTCTTCATATCTAGGGTGTGCCAAGTTGGGGAAGGCTGGTGCGTGCATCAAGACCTCTTCGGCCTGGCATTCTTTTTCACACATGAGCCATGCTGTGATTTTCTTTTCATTTCCATTATCATTCTTGCAGGGCATGTAATTCCCTTCTTTCTTTTCCCCTTACCATTTGATCTGTCATCAAAGATATGTTTACTCCCTTCCCCCTCTTTCTCTTCCAGCCACGATTATCTCAGGGCAATACCCACATGGCCTGTTCTCTAGTTGGCTGGCTTCTTCGGGTAGGTAAAACAAACAAGATCAAAAAGTTACCCAGAGAAGCAAAAGTCAAGTGGCCCCTTGAGGTCCCCACTTAACCCATTGCTCTCACTTGCTCTCTGGACTGCAGAGGGGGAAAAAAATCCATGGGTGAAATGCAGTGGTTTTAAAAATATCCGTGGGGTTTAACTTTAAAAAGACAACTTTCAACTCAGCCAGTTGATTGACTGCTTTGAAAAACTACTGCAAAGTGTGTGCATGTGTGTATATTTGTGTGTTTGTTCAAAAAAGGCAGATGGCAGCACATGCCTGAATTTTTTTTTTAATAAAAAGCCCTGTTCACATTTAAATAATAACAATCCCCTGGCAAATTCAATGGACATCCAAAAATTCAAAACAATGAGTAACCCTGCATGCAGTGCAAATATCCTTTCAGGTCACTTAACTTGGTCCTTCAGTACATCTTCATAAGAAAGTTTTTAGCCCTGTGATTCCTTGTTATCCTTCTTTGAACCTACTCCCATTCCTCTTCTTCAAATATGGTGTTCAGAAATTGGCACAGTATTTAATCGTGAACAAAGCAAAATAATATGGAATGATTACTTTGAGTGATTGGAAAATATACTTCTATAGATGCAGTCTAAATCTGGATTTGCCTTTTCAGCCACCTCACACATTCTGATTCATATTGGGACTTCCAGTTCGGGCTTCTTCCGTGACGGACCGGAATCTGCAATCGTGCACTGTTTTGATCCATGCTCGCTGCTGAAGCACCCTGACCCGCCTGGATTCAGGGCTGAAGCCACCCTGTAGAGGTGGTGAAGAAGGGGGAGCCATCAGCGGGGTTGAGGAGAGCTGCATCTCTCCTCCTCAGCTGGCCATTAGTCCCTTTCCCAAAGGCAATTGCAGCAGTGGTCAGAAATGGCCACCTCAAAGAAGAACCCAACCGGACAAGATTGTGCAGAAGGACGTTTAAAGGAGAAAGTTTGACTGACCAGGTTGAATGGAGAACATCTATTTAAGGTACCTGGAGCCTGAATTTTAAAGACTAATACTATTCCTAAAAAAGATCTTAATCAGTGAAAGAGAAAGCAGTAAAATAGAGGGAAAGGAAACAGAATTGGCTTTTTTTCCTCTCATGTTGACAGTTTTAATTGACTTAGAATGTTAAGAAGAGATTCAAATAAGAAATTGATACTAATCCACTTTGATATTAATAGGCTATTTCTAGATGAAAATAAAGTGTCAAAGGGATAAAGATTCTTGGATAATTTAAAAATTTTCTTAAAAAAAGAAAGAAAGCAGAAGAGGGGAAAAACGAAAAAAGAGGGTGGAATCTGGAAAATGGAGGAGACCACCTGGAATTTAAAAAAAAATGATAGTGGAATTTTAACAAGGCTTGCAAAAGATAAATTGTAGCTGAAATTTTGTTACAAGATAA